>JAWQRO010000139.1:0-52842 GCA_033557835.1 Helochares maculicollis
TATATATATATATTAGGAGGACCGGAAAGTAATGTCGTTTTAAGTTAAATTCACACGACTATATTTTTATTTCTAATCAACAATATATTCATCTTCGTTAACAACAACCTTTTGCCATCTAGTATACAAATTTTCAATGCCAGAGCGGTAAAAATCAATCGGTTTTTCTGTAAAATATGTCGAGATAGCATTTTAGACATCATCAAAATTTTCTCATTTTTTGCCACTAAGACATTATTGCAGTGATCGGAATAAATGGCATCCGAGGATGCAATATCGGGCGAGTATGGTGGGTGAGACGGTGTCTCCCAGCCCAATTCGTTAATTTTGTCTGAGGTCCGTTTTGCACAGTACGCTCTTGCATTGTCATGTTGCAGAATAACTCCTTTTTTCTTGACAATGTCCGGATACTTTTCAATCAAAGACCGGTTTATTCGTTCCAATTGTTCACAATAGACATCTGCATTAACAGTTTGTCCAGGTTTTAACACTTCAAAGTGAACAACTACGGGTGTATTCCATCAAACACACATAAGTGCCTTTTTGGGGTGTAAACCCGGCTTTACAATAGTTCGTGGTAATTCATTTCGGCTGAGCCACTACATTTTGCTTTTCGGATTGTCGTACAGGACTCATTTTTCGCCTCCAGTCATCAAGCGATCAAAAAACGGATCTTTACGATGCCGTTGAATCAATACGTTGCAAGTGATGGACCGGTTGGCTTTATTCTGTTCGGATAGATTATGGGGGACCCAAACACCAGCTCTGCTTATTTTTGCAATCTGCGGCAAATGTTGGATGGTTGACCAAAGTTGGTTAAGGCTGTTTGAAAGTTCCTCAATTGTTTGACATGAATTTGCTTCCACTTTTGCCCTTAGCACGTCGTTATCTAATGTTGTTGGTCTTCCTGATAGATGGGCGTCCGAGAGATCAAAATTGCCTGATCTGAACTTGGAGAACCATCTTTGAATTGTCGAACGTCCAGTCCAATACGCTTGGATAAACTTCGCAAATATTTTTAGTCGCAGCAGTTGCGGTATTACCCTTGCGAAAGTCAAAAAGCTTTCATTGCCGGATATACTCTCACTAAAGCTATATTTTTACAAGAAGTTGGATAATAGAGCAAAATCGATCTTTTCATGACAGTATTTCACATACATTGGGTATAGGGGCGCCGTCCTAATTAATGAATGAAAAGGGATAGATTTAAAGTGTTTACAAATAAATCATAAAGGTAAAAAAATATTTCTGTTTAATGTAAATTGTTGCTACACCCAAGGACCGTAAATGGATGTATTATCCCATAAAATTATAAGTTGTTTTGATCGTAGGTGTGCTTATCTTTAGTATTCAATTGTGCCAAAGAAAATATATGTATAATTGAGTTATGTATATAAGTCAAAGAAGTATTTTATTTGGTGGTTTGATTAAATGAGAACATTTATTAGTTATAGTTAAAAAAATAAAAAAACATTAAAAGTCCTTCTATATATGAACAGATTGATTTTATATTTTTTAAGACATCGCAATCAATAGCGACCTAATATTTATAATCGCTATGTTATTAGAAATTATACCTCATATATATATTATTAAAGGCAACATACCATTAAATTGATTAAAATACTAGTCATCTGGTTAATGTTTTGGACAACCTGTCTCATTTGGAAAGAAGCCAAGTATATATATTAGAAACACAATGGAAATCGATAAAGGATACATAATGTAGTTCGCCTAAAATTAAAAAGGCAAAAGACAAGCAAAATATAAAAATATAATTATTTTTGCAAAAAACCAATATTCAGATTTTATTTTTTGAAAATTCTTCCGAGCAATAGGTATACTTGTTAACACTTAAGCATTGTCTTGGCTGAAATGACGCACTTCATGCGCGACAATTGGATCAGAAAATTTATAACACAAAGTTGACTATATAATGATTCTACTTAAAATACTTCTCTTGAATACAACTATATATGGTGTTTACAAATTCTAACTTAACACTATCTTAAAACTAAACTTATGGTTATTGTCCTAATTCTGAAGCCTTCCGGTGGTGGGGACGCCATCCTCTCCCTTTGACGGCCCAATATGACGCAACAACCATGAAATTTCAGAAAGAGTCAACCTGAATGATCGGCGGATAATAAAATTTGTACTGTAAAAACTGTTACAGTGCACGCATTTTACTGATATGATAAATATCCAAAGAAAGTGCTGTTTTAATACATCTATTAACCGGAAAATTAGATTTATTCTTCAAAATATGAGTTCCAGATGTGTGAGGCATTCACTATATAATTAAAACGAGAACAAAATACTATTTTTGCAAAATTTAAAAAAATATATATCTTTACACGAGTTTAAAAAGTGAACATTTTATATACGAGTTTGATAAATTATAAATGAAAATTCAAGATACTATAGACATGAGTGAACTTTTAAAATCTTCGTTCAAACTTAAGATGCACGTTTGTCAAAAAGATAACTACCAAAGGGTTGTAAATATTTCATCTCTTATAAAAATGTGCATATCTAAAAAAAACAATTCGTAATATGATTTTCCTTTAAAATAGAGGCATAGGCACTGTAGTTCAAACACCGTTAATGCTATAGATAGGTGTTTTGTATTTTTTTTAATTCAATTTAAAAAGCGGTGACCATTGTATGTTTATAAAAGTGGCTGTAATTGTTTCAAGAACAGTATTATGAAACAAAAAATTAGCATATGAAAAATATTGCATTTTAAAGAGCACAAAAATGTTATACTATTTTTTATATATTTTTATATTTTGCTTCTAAAAATAGGTGATTTGTAATATGCATTGCATGGAAGTAACATTTGCGAGTTAATATATAAAAATATGAACCGATAGTGCAAATTCAGAAAAACACAGCTGCTTCTATGAAGTTTTTTTATGCCTATTTATACAGAACTACTATAAAAAATAAACATCTTGAAGGAAAAACCTCAACCTTTAAATAATTAACTGTAATACTTTCAATTTGTTTTTTATTTCGATTTCTACATGGATCGTTATCTCTATAGAATTTTATGTATTAATTTTAAATCTAATGTATATAAAAGTATAAGCGGCTCATATTTATTAGAAAGTTTTCAAAAACAAACTGTTTTATTTATAATAAGTACAAGAAACGCATTAACAAGTGAAATTCTAAAAGAATCCAGTTGATATTTCGATTTAAATACAATTAATACTGCCGAAAATGGAAATTTAGATGGATGACTTGATACACATTTTAGTTTTCAGGTTTTCAGAATTTCACACGAGCATAATATAATATAATTCAAGCTTTTCTATACATTATTTCTACATAGTAATAGTAAAAATTGGTCTAAACTGTAGAAATTTAATGTTTCGTTATTTCAGTCACTAGGTGAAATTTAAAAACTGATTCATACAAGTATCAGCTTAGTATATTCTAATTATCTTAAGCATGTTAGAGATCTATATTTGCGCTGAGTACAGAATATATTTTTTTGTATTTGCAAAGAAGCAAACCAAATTCACAGATTGCAAATTTTTAAATTTCTTGGAATTATTTTTTTGAGAAACTATTTACAGTGTCTTTATTTTATATTCCCGCATCTAAATTTTCAGATAAGCAATTCTAACTTTAATGCTCATATCTCTATATATAAGGGGATGTTGAATGGAGGCACTCAAGACTTTTTTATTAATTTCACCACAAACTTATTCCACCGTTTTAATAATCTCGTTAATATTTGTTTGTTTGAACTTAGATCTAAAGCGTAATTTCGGTTGGTTTTGTTACTGAAGCCTTATGCTCGCGATTTTTAGAATTCCGTTTTGTCCGTTCCTTCAAAACAAATGGTAAGAAGCCCTAGATTAAACTTCCCTGTGATGATCATATCTTGAATGTGCCGTAACAGCAAATACATAATAATTGAGCGGTTCTTAAAAGTAATTTGATATTTCTTTTAACGTAATGAGGACAAATCTTTAATCTAAAGTCCTCGAAGTGACACATAGGTACTTGGCTAATTTTTATTTGTTACGTTTTTGTTCTAGGTAATGTTTTTTGAGATTTCACGTCCGCCACTTTCGATCCACGTTTATTACACATTATATATTGTTAATCAATTGAATTCAACGATAATTAATATCTTAGTATTCGATGCAATCAAGGTTGCTGATAAAATTTCTTTGTCACACTTTACTTTATATGAATTCCAAGAAGGAAGGAATGAAACAGCAGCCGGTACAAATTTAATTACCTGTAGGTGAAGGTACAGTTTTGTGCAGGCCATGCAGAAAATTTTTAAACAAGCGATTTTAATTTTAAGGATAAGTCTAATTATGGCGGTCATCTTTGATTGCTGATATTATCAAAATCAGATCCTTGTTAATATTTTGGGTTAAGATTTTAACTGAGGCCAGCAAACTGTTTTAGATCATATTAAACCAGGATTAGTATCAAAATATTCTCTTAATTTAAGATTTGAACGATCTGTTGTTTGTACCTCTCTGCTTGCTCAAAGTTTTTTTTTTGTAAAAATGACAACTATAGGTAAGCGGAATGAGTCATTTTAGAAAACATTGACAGAAAAAGAGCACATTATATACCCCGCATCAAATTATTACAAAAGATATTTAAAAAGGTTATAAGATTATTTTTTCGAACTTCTTTATTGTTTTTGAATTTGTTATAGAAGCTTTTCATTTCAATCCTATTGCCTGGTGAGCCATTCTCTCCACATTCGAACCTGTTTTAATCGAAACTTCTTTAGTCTCTCCTGTTTCTCTTAGCGTTAAATGAGCCGTGACGAAAAAGTCCCTCCGGGCCAGTGGGGGTCAAATTGAACGTTTTCAATTTATCCGCGTTCAGATGAGATGGCAAGACGAGATAGGGTAGAGCTGGTGGCCCAGATTTCTATCAGGACAAAGGGCCATCCATTCGAGTGTGACAAGCGACAAACCGGTCCTAATTCACTCACCCTATTGCCAGCAACAAAATTCGCACTCGTCTTGCTTCTTGTACCCCTGAAACGCCGCACCAGAGCTACCGCAGCGCCGTTGGACGTCGTCTTTGCGGCCGACGTCACCGTCCTAGAATCCAATTCCCCACACAAAAGACCTGAAGGCTCCTTTTATTGGTTCTATATACATCTCTTCTTCATACACGCGAGATTCATGTTAGCGATAAGCCCATATCGCGCAGATTTTGAATATTTGATTCTAAATCATGTGATGACTTAATCCAACTGCCTTTACAGAATAAAATATTCTTGGAAAGATAAGGCACTTTTAAGTAGACTGCGCTCTTTAAAATCTGGAAATGAAATGACCAAATAATCCAGAATATTGTGGCTAACACTAATAATAATCGTTACTCGAACAATTTTACTTAATATGTTGATTCTCTTTTGGGTAGATAAAACAATTGTTAGCAATTGACCGTAGCTTCGCTTGCAGTAATTTTAGAATGTTGGCGATTTTTGAGCTATAATATTGAATAATAAACGAATGCATCTTAAATTCCCTCATCATAATATCGCTCAAGATTTTTTACCGTGATGTTAAGGGACATTTTAACGATTCAGTTACAACATTTGCATCGGAGAATATTTATGAAATAAACTAAAGACTATGTAGTTGAGTTTTGTTGAAATCTATGTAGCTTTGTTTATTAAAACGTTAGATAATTATATGAGTTCATTTACAATATTCGGTCTTCATTTTCGTACAGGCGATTCATCAATTATTGCTCATAATTATTTTCAGTGCGAAATTTGAGCCCCAAAATGTGTCTAATCTTATATTTTACCACTACTTGTAATCTGATATATAGGACGTTTACAACCAGATGTAGAAAGACAATGTTTTGGAGTAATGGGATCCACTCTGATGGAAGCTCTTTACATTGAGTCTCAGGAACCCCTCTTCTACTTCGAATTAGATACCAGGCAATAAAATATGTTACAAAGATTCAAGCATTAGAGAATAATCTTATCTGGAGTACTATGGTTAACTTAGCCATAGCGGATAATACAATAACGTTCTAGAAAAAGAAGATTTCCCCTTTACTTGCCAAGGTCTTCAATTATGTCACCAGTCTGAATATTCATATCATGACTCTCAAGATTCCAAGCATCTCTTTCCATCAGTACTTTTTGAGGGAAACCATTCATTTCCTCAAGTAAACCGGATTAATGCAATGCAATATTCAAATGTTTAGACATATTTATTGGCAGTTAACTGACTGGACTGTTGTATTTACAAATGTACCCAAAAGTGATGAAGGCGTGGGTCGTGTGTTTTACGACAGTAAATCAAACACATCTAAACTATTTAGGCTGCATTGTCGTTTATCTGTGCTTACCAGGGAAGCTATAGCCATCTTTCAGAATCTATGTTGTTATAAGACCAGAAACATAAGGATCCCCCTAGCGATATTGACTGACAGCGTTAGTGTCCTTAAGACTTCATCCAACCGAAAGTGTTATGTGCATATGAACCAAGACATCTGTTTTCGCTAGAGCTAAGAAATCAGGTCTTCTACTCCAAAAGATCCGCTGTGTTCAGCAACTGCTGACTCGTGTCCTTATCGAGCATTGGAAATTTTTATCCTTAAGGATTCGGGTAAGTTTTGTTGGATTAAGGCATATATATGATTAATATACGCTGCAGAAAAATTGCGAAGCTGCAACACAGCGGATCTTTTGGAGTAGAAGACCTGATTTCTTAGCTCTAGCGAAAACAGATGTCTTGGTGCGCAGCTGAGATAAGAAATAGCTGTGTCGAGGAGAACCACTCATTATGCCAGAGTACACCCACGAGTTAAATTTAAACCATGTTACAAAATCAGAACAAAATTATTTAGGAAAACACAGACTACCACTGAACACATGAAATTCGGCCATGGTAGATATACTGTCCTTTTTTAAAAGATCGGTGTGTTGGACTCGCCAGAGTGCAACTGTGGATATGAAGTCGGCACCTAAACCATATTGTTTCATCTGTCCAAAAAGATAAAAAATCTAATAAACCTGTTGCAATCTCTAGAAAGTGTTGGAGTACAATTACCCACAAATATCACAGTGTTTGTGGGTCTGAATTGTGCGAGTGTTTTAGAAATATTCATAAAATTTCTACTGGATATTAGGTTGCAGCTATATGACTATTCTGAAAAATAATAACGTGGCTTCTGGGCAAAGGTTCAGACAAAGCTTTAAATAAAATCTGATTACGTGAAATCTTACAGGTTTTAGAAAAAAATATTTTTCGAAAACTTCTCTAGAAAGTGTCTATCAGCATTTGTATTATACAATTTTTAAAATTATTTCAAAGTGTAATTATATATACATATACATAAACTTCAACACAAATATTCAACATTATAATAAGTTTTTAAAGACTTTTCGTTTCTTATTTAGTACATATGTTACTTTAAGATGCAAGTTGGAATATTAATGTAGGTAATTTGCAAAGTCTTGCATTTTACAAAGAGTAACAATATCTTTTTAAGAAGTTGAACATTTAACGCTTGTAAGACTTTTTGCATAAGAGTATAGTGTAAATTTAAAATCTCACAATCGAATATTACCGGATGAGAATCGACGCCGGATGATTTAAACGGGTTTACATTTTCATGCTTATTATTTAGCAAAATATTCTCATCAGGAACTAAAATAGGATTTAGAATTAAAAAAAGTCAACTCAATCGATCGAATTTCAACTTGCCTTTGCATTAAGAAGCGGATGACTTGATCGTCGAGTCATTGGCTCCTTTATAACTGACATGATATTGTCGTATTATTAAATGAAAACTACTATTTTTTAATTTTGACCATTTTTGTAGATTTTTAGCTTGATAGCCCAGTTGAAACTATGCAGACGTGCGTTTTTCATTGTGATTATTGGAATGCTGCATCCTAATCGAAAATTATGCTTAAAAGTTGAAGTTTTCTTTTTAAAATACCGTTTCCAGTGTTTCGTTCAGCTGGACAGCTGAAAAGGATTTTAATATCTTTCAAGCGTGTAAAACATTTCAATTCAATCAATAGCTTCATTTAAATGGCTAGTTAACTGACAAAACTTTGAAAAGTGTGAATGTAAACAGGTACTTCCGGTGTTCCTACATGCTTCAAAGTTAATTCAAATAGACAATTTTGCAATAATAGCCGTATGCCAAATTTCTCCACCTTAAAAAACCTAGACGCTACCGTGTTTGCATACACATACACAAACAACATACCAAAAATGGTCAAAAGGCAAAAATACTACAAAAGCTCGAGGTCGAATGTTGTTATGATCGCAAAACGTTCCCTTTTCTATACTTCATATAGTAGACGGAAATGTAAAAAAAATTAAGTAAATATTTTTATCCAATCGCAATCAAATTTTGTGTTTGATTGACTTAAGTCGTATAACTTTGTTAGTTTACCTCATAGAAAATTAGTAACCAAGTATGTACTGCGTAAGGTACCGAAGCAAAATGGCTATAGCCTCTCAATCATATTTAAAAACAATAATTGCATGCATCATAATTAAAAGTTGCAATTTGTAGTCGTTCAACATTCTCGCAATCATAAAATCCGTGAATCTCCTCTCTTGCAATTGGCTGCTTCTCGAAACCTTTATTTTTAACATAAGAAGAATTGCTAGAGGATATATTATAGGTATATTGGCATCTGTGGGCTAATAAAATCGCAAATGTTGATTTGAAAGGCTTCGCTAACCGAGAATACTTATGATCCCTGAAACCTAATAATGTGTAAATGGTAAATGTAGGAATAGAGATTAAAGTCTCCTGTGTACAGCCCTACAAATTTAGCAGCTTCTGGGCTGAATTTGCTCAGTCTCGGTGTCTCAGAGCCACCTTAATGATTCATTAAAATACAATTAGCGTTAGCCCAAAGGGTAGTCAGGTCTCTTGGAGTCACGCTTGGCATTGGCCCCCCTGAGGCTTTCGCAATGTAGAGGCGTTGAGGCCGTGAAATAATTAGTGACAGAATTTATATTTTAATTTGTTCTCAAAGAGTTTACATTACTATTTGCCGTGAAAAAGTTGTAGATTTAAAAATGAAAATGTTATATGCGATAATTAACCTGCTATAAAAAGAGGTAATTACAATTAAATTGATTAATGATCTGGACGTTTTAGTGGTAAGGCAACAGCTTATCAAGGCTTTTTCCTATATTATTTTCTTACTAACCGGTACAATAATAAAAGCCGGCGAGGAGCTCCTCTGTCATTAATTTTATAATTGTCCCGCGCTCCTCTCTGTTACCTAAGGAGTCGCAGCCATGCCGAGGATATTTTTATGACGTGCGAGGTGCACTAAGTGCAGTTGCAATTGGCTGCTTTTCACGTCGCTTGACTATTGATTTTAGCACAACAAACTTGTAGGTACACAGAAGCGGCAGCATCGAGAAATCAGTTGCATTTAGGAAACGTTTTTATTGCGCCTGCTCCTCTGATGTGGTATCTACCTACAATCCCATGACCATATAATATCAAATTGACATTTTATCTTTTCGTGGTTTGCAAGCCCGACCCTATATTCAAAGCGGGAAATTATCTGATTTTTAATACTTAGTGCAAATTACTAGATTGCTCAAAAAGTTTACCGGTTTGATAAGAGAGGGCGCTGCTACTAGTATAATTTTTTTGTTATGTTGGTACACTCTTCATATGGACGTATGTGAAGTTTCATTTTAATCTGTCAATTCATTCTTTGTTTATAAGCCATTTAGTATCGGCGATTCACTGTATTTTTTACAATGGAAAACTCAAGTATCGTGCAGTGATTGGATTTTTACTTTTAGAAGGTTTAAAAGCAGCAGACATTTATGATCGAATGTTGAAAGTGTGTAAGAACTATTCTTCTTCAATTAGTACAGTATAAAGATGGATTGCAGAAATTAAACGGAGTAGTACAAACCTTGAAGCCGATCTACCAAAAATCGTAGAAAAAATACAGGTATCGTATTGGAACATCGTCGAGTGAATGAAAGAGATTTAGTAGAAGCCCTAGGCTTTACATTGGGCACTGTAAGAAATATTTTGACTGAAAAATTGGGTTTCAGAAAGCTCAGTGCCTATAGATAAGACTAGGGTTTATTACCATGATCTTGAATCAAAACAAGAGGCTAAAGAGTGGTCTAAGCTTAGTTCTTCGGATCTGAGACGAGTTTTTGTCCAGAAATAAGCCAAAAAGAATTCATGAAAAAAGACCCGGTTTGTAGAACAAAAATCCATTTTTATCAGGACAATGCACCGTGACACAAAAGCATTTTGACAATGGCTAAAATCCATGAATTGTTGGCTCATCCACCAGACTCCTACTTAAGGAGAGGATTTATTAAATTGGAATCTAGTTGGAACGTGTATTCTTGTTTAGGGAGATTGTACTGAATAATAACGTTTATTTCAAACCATAAAATTTTATTTTTCATATCGAGCCTCAAAACTTATTGCGTAACCTAATAATATTAAAAATCTGGATTGTCTCCACTCAACATTCTCGTATAAATGTATAGTAGAAAAGTTACTGGGCCAAATTAAAAAAAAACCTTTTCCAGGCTATAAAATCAAAATTTCAAAGGTCCGAAATTAAAGCGAGGCTTTTCACGTTTACTTAGGCAACGCGATTGAAACTTCAATGTTTAAAGTAGAAAGTCTTATGCACATCATTAAAAAAATTATCACAGAATACCGCTACCAAGACATGGTATTAACAACCTGACTGTGTAGGACTGACAGTTTTGAAATAATTAATTGTCTTATAATTAAACAGTCAAAAATTAACAGCCAACTACGAAATATCGCGGTCATAAATATAATGTTTGAATATTGAAAATCTCGCACTTAAAGTTAGCCTTTCGTTTGTGCCATACATACTATGAAGCCTTAACTTGAAAATCTCAGTCTATCAACAATTTGTCCTGAAAATCAATTTGAGCTAATTTTTAGCAATTAGTAATTAAAGTTGCAGTTTTTAAAGCCTGTTAAATGTTTAGCGGGCATGCAAAATTTTGGCAATTGCCCAGCTTATTAACTTGGAATTATTTAAAAAATTGCACTGCTGGTATTGCGATCAAAATGAAATTTTCTCTCTACTACTTTTAATGGATTTAAAGACGTTTGTAAAATCTTAACTCGATAGGTGTTTTGAATGGTTTGTTTACACGAAAAAAATTGAAACAGTGTAGGTAAACACCTACTTTCAGTGGTCCTATATGACCCAGACTATTATGAATCTATGATTTTATTACAGCTGTTTGCAAAATATCATCGCTCATCCCCAAATGATCTGAAAGATATCGTGTTTATATTCATATATTCAGAAGCCATTAACATGCCGTTTCTAGTGTTTAGTTCAGCTTGAAACTTCATAGTTTAGTCTTATATGCGTGTAAGAAATTTTGGGAATTGCTCCATTTATATGTCCAGTTTACCTAAAATTTAAAATTGTGTAGATAAAGAGGTACTTTTGATGGTCCTACATGCCTCAAAAATTGATACCAATATATGAGTTTTAACATACACACAAACATTATTCTACAATGGGTAAAATGGATTCAGGGACCTACAAAGCGTGGGGAGTTGAGATCGAATTTTTTCATGATTGCAATACCTCCTCTATACTTCCTATGGTAAATGGAAATGTAAAAAAGATGAATAGTAAAGCGATACTCTGAAGAGGAGACATGATGAATGGAAAAGCGATGATGAATCTGGGAAGCAATGATGAATCTGGGAAGCGATAATAATTAAGGAAGTGATGATGGTCCCTTCTTAGGCACGGCTTCCGATTCACCCAAAAGAATCCCACGGCGGAGTTATTTAACATTTATTTATACGATGTCACGGATATTTACGTCTAAGAACCCCCACGAAAGCAGTTTATCAAGCAACGGATTCTAGACTGGAAATTCTGGGTACATCCAAGTCGGCGGGGTTCAA
Source organism: Helochares maculicollis (assembly GCA_033557835.1). NCBI lineage: Eukaryota > Metazoa > Arthropoda > Insecta > Coleoptera > Hydrophilidae > Helochares > Helochares maculicollis. The sequence goes on from JAWQRO010000139.1 coordinate 11,956, forward strand.
ACAATGGGGAGCGAGGAAGGCAAAAGACGCGGAAGCGAAACGGGGTAAAAAGGCGGAATAAGAAGAAGAAAGACTCGCGGCCTCCTAGACGCCGACAACCTTGTTCTGTTGGGTGCCAAAGGGATAGGGAGGTGGAAATAATGTGATGGTGGTTGAGGAGAATCAATAAAATTCTCCGGTATACCCTCTACTGACTCTGTGTTGTGTGCACCCGCGACGCCGATCGTCCGTCGTGTATAAGCAAACGGATGCCTTACTTTATCTCGACTTGAAATTATTTAAGAATTGAAAATGATAAACATCTGAAAGCTTTGTAAAAACGCCAAAAGAATTAAAAGTAGAATGCACTTTTAATCTAAAGTTAAATCGAAAGAAAGCAATCTAGTATCTGCAGTCCTTAGATGTAGTAATTAACGATTTACTTCGTCCAGGAACGATTGTGTAGTCCTGCGCTTTTCAGTTCTTTGAATCCACACACCCTATATAGTTTTATTCCAAACACGCTTCTCCATTAACAGTACATTCCTAATGACATTTCAAAAAGTATCAACTTTTTTAACTTCCAGCGGGTTTAAAGTGTAATGGCGACATAATAGAGGACTTCCTACTTTTATTGTACATAATGTCAGTCCGCAGAAGTGAAAAATGTTAAATATATAAAAAGGAATATTAATTACTCCAAAAATTCTAAAGCAATGTTGCTATATAGCCGAATATCACATGATAATATAAATAACGAATGATTTAAGAACAGATTTGACGGATTGTTAAATATGACTGCGTTAAATACACTTCATCATCTGACCAAGGACAACATCCTGGCAGAACTTTGCTTTACAGTTACAATACTTATCGACTTCTCTTCGATAAATTGCGACTTTCAAGCAGTTCTTACAGATTCCAAACAGTTGAATATCATTATTCGTCACCACAACTAATTTCATAGCGGAACTTGTGATTTCAAGTCAGAACTTGCAACATGCTGATTTCAAACTGAAAGTTACTGATTTCAGACTGAAAGTTGCTGATTTTTAGTATTAGCATTTAGAGTTCGAAGACATACTCCATGTTGTAAATTGGGGTTTGAAAGGTAATAGTTAGATTTTTCTCGACTTGTATCGGCATTTCTAAGTTTCATTTTGGAACTAACTAGTTTCTTTTCGAACGCCGATGTCATTTTTGTAAGTACAACTTAGATTTTCACGTTAGTGATTTTTATGTTAACTTATTATCAAGTTAGGATTATACTATTTCAAGCGACTTTTTAATGTTAAATCGTGATCAAACGGAATCTTGATGATGTTAGGCGATTGTGATTTCGACTGCGGATTTGCTTTTTCAAGCCATGGCTTGAAAGTCACGACAGTGGACAGTTTCAAATTATAGTTCTGAAATTTCAAATGAGTTTCCGGGTGACTCGAAGTTTGTGTTTAGTTGTAGGTTGAATAGACTTAGCCGCAATTTGGTCATTTCACGGAGAAACGATGTTATTTCAAGTTGAAACTTGGCAATTTAAAATCTGGAATTAGTTGTGGCAGATCAAAAATAATTACATGAGTCAATGGTTCCGAAATATCACAATTCCATTCTTAGCAGTTTACGTATGTAAATGTAAAAATTTAACACCAACTGGGCAGACTTTAACAATTACTTAAAAAAAATACTAACATGAAATTAATTATTAAAACTAATGATGAACTAGATAATGCCATACAATATTTTACAGCTATAGTTCAACAAGCTGCCTGGAAATCCACTACTGTAACAGCAAAAACATCAAACCAAGAGACTCAAACCACTAAACATCAGTGAACTTATACCAGAAAAACGTTGAGCAAAAAGCAAACGACATAGAACGCAAACTCCTGAAGCTGGACTAACATACAATAGACTAAGGAGGAAACTACACAACACACACTCAAAGATGTTAAAAATTCGTCGTTCACTTCTCTATCTAGAGACAAGCACTCAATATGGAAAGCTACTAAAAAGTTTAAAACACCTCAAATATCAATATTTGCAATTAAGAAATCGGACAAGTCTTGGGCCTGAAGCGACGACGAAAAAAGCGAGGTGTTTGCACAATATCTTCAACAAGTCTTTACTTCACCCCCCGCTCGAAACTCTGATAGTCCTATTAAAAGTTTTCTTGACATTTCCTGCTAAATGTTTTTACCTAACAAACCATTCACAGGCAAAGAAGTAAAATCATAACTTAATAACTTCAATCTGTGAAAAACTCCAGGAGACGACTTAATAACGGGCGACGTACTAAAACATTTCCCCAGAAAAGAAGTAGTACTCTTCACAACTATATTCAATAGCATGCTCAGCTTATCATACTACCCAATTTTATGTAAATTCGTTCAAATTATTATGGTGGTAAAACCGGGAAAGTCTATCCACAAAGCGAAGTCATTCTGACCAATCAGTTTGTTTATTCCTAACTATCATTTGGGATTCAGAAAAGCACTTCACCTAAGCCATACAGCGGACATGCCTACCTCACAGAACACTAGTACATATGCCGACGACATAGCCTTAATAGCAACAAGCTCTGATCTTGTAGCCGCAAACTATTAACAAAGTCATCTAAACTCATTCAAGAAATGGACTGCATACTGGAAAATTACAATTAACCATTGAAAGTCTGTTCAAGTGATGTTCACTAATAAAAGAGCTGTGTGCGCTTAAGTGATGAACAATATTGTTCCAATACCTGTCCAAACCTCGGTAAAATATCTAGGATTACAGCTAGATTAAAAACTCAAGTGGCACATCAAAACTAAATGTCAACAAATTAATATAAAATTCCAAAAAATTACGTGGGTCATGGGGCGCCACTCAAAGCTTAAGAAACTAGCACTTATTATATAAATGTATCATAAAACCTATAGGAACGATTGGTGTGCAGTTGTGGGGCTACGTCGAGCCATTCAACACAAAAATCATGCAAAGAATATAATTAAAAATTCTCGGTACGATTACCAACGCTTCGTGATATGTAATGCGACATTACATACTGACCTAAGACTCTCCTTTATCGCCGACGAAATTAAAAGGTTGTCCACAATCTATAATCAAAGATTGCAAGGACATGACAAGTTCATTGAAGAAATAAGCCATCCCTCAAACGTGCAACGTAGACTGAAGAGACAATGGCCAACTGATCTAAATCCTTAAGTCAAATAAGAAGTGCACTCAACCACTCACAGTAATTTAAGAACATCGATGCTGGTTGATTTTCTACACATGCTTATTTTCATGTATCACATTTATTTAATGCTCCTAATTGTAGAGAGTAGATTGTAAATTTGCTGAAGTAAATAAAAAAATGTAAAAATTTAAGTTGATGTTCTTATTAGTAGGATAAAATATCAGGCGAGCTACTCGTTGATTTGAAAAAGACGTAACAGTCTTAATTAAGAAAGTTTGATATACAGGAATGTAAAAGCTATAATAGATAAATTGGAAGAGAGTGACTTCACAGCTGAATAAAATCTCGATATTTACTGGACGAAAAAAATGTAGACAAAATCTAGAGTGTTGCATCAATAAATAATCTCTTTAGTCTTTATTCATATGACAGAAAACGTCTTCCCAAATCGCTTCTCTTTCATCTTTAATGTCGCGCGTGGAAAAACCGGTCGAGTTAAGAAACCCCCTGACAGGATGTTGCCAGGAGATGCAATATTGTTCCTTCTTGTAAGCCCGCTCGCTCCCTTTTTCCCCAGCGAGCATGGGAATATGTAACCTGCCGAGATTAGATCGTTCCGGAATCGTAAAATTTGAGTGCGTATCTTCAACGTGAATAATTTTCTTTCCTTTATTCTATTTCATTGAAGGGTCGCTGCTTTTTATTGCCGTCTGAAAATCCGCCCTGTTTTCCCCCTCGATCGCAAAACCTCATACTCCAGCCCACCCAAACCAAACTGGTCTAAGCCACCGATGTTCCATGGCCAACTTGCAATCTTGTAGGTTAACCGCAACTTTGATCGCTTAATGCATCGCTTTAACGTCGAAACCTCGGTACATCCAAATAAAATCTAACCTAATTGTTTGAAACCCCTTTGAGAGAACGCTCAAATATAGGAGAATTTCCAGTACCGACTTCTTGCAGTTTCCCTAAGACGATGTATGTTTTAAAAGAAGAAGGACATTGCTGATAATTATTAAATAATTCAAATTGTTTTAATTTATAACCTGTTTGACTCTTATTGAATAGCTTGGCACGCATATGAGCATCCAGTTATTATTTAAATACTAATTTGAATCCATCTTTAGTTGGAGCGTAGTGCTTCTTATATCTCTTTCGTGCCGCTTGTATCTCTAATATGCACCCTGTATATTTTGAGGATACATACATTTATAGCATCCCTCTTGAGTTTCCATTTGGTTAGGCCCTATATACATTGATTTGAATGTTCGTTCACTTAATTCGTTAGTTCACCTTTCGTCACTTTTCATGACGTAAATTCTCGTCAAACACTATCGCAACTTCCTCCCACCTCTTCTTTAAACTGTTAACTATTGTTTACTTTTGTTCGTCGTGAGTGGTTATAGCGTTTAAAAAAAATTTTAAAGTGGAAAATAAAAGTGAAAAAGAATATCTTAGAGATATTTTGCTGTTTTATTTCCGAAAAGGTAAAACGGCTGCTGAAGCCAGCCAAAAAATAAACTCTGTTTATAAAGAAAATGGACTAAGTGAACGAACTTGCCAGAAACGGTCTAAAAGATTTTCTACTGGCTACTTTTTCGTTACGGACACTCCCAGATGAGGATGGGCAAAAGAATGTTTCCCCGTGTAACAATTAGGGAAACGGCTTAAAGTATCCAAAAGTCAGTGTCAATCGTTCACGGGTTATAAAAGAGCTCAGATTTGTGAGTGCCTCATTCTCTCACTGACGCCAACCTGATGACACCCCTAAATCCACGTCTAGAAAAGGCCTTCACACCAGCAGGTAATGTCGATTTGATGGGATATCAAAAGAATAATCATTTTCGAGCTTCTCCAAGCAAATTAAACAATTAATGCGGACTATTACATCGCGGAATCGGATAGATTAAGGGAGCATTGGAAGAAAAATGGCCCAGCCTCATCAGTTAGCTTTACACTGTACTCCCCAAACCTCGCTCTGTCTACATATCTCCTGTTTCGCAGGAATTCAAAAGTTCCCAGAGAGGTGGGAAGAGGTTATAGAAAAAGGGGAGATTACATAATTGATTAAAAAATTGTTTTGTTCTAAAGAAATTGTAAATAGATTTATTTAAAAAACCGAATGAAGTTTTCAAACAATTAAATATTTATAAAAACTTATTGTAGGTTAGTATTATTTGTTTTAATCTCTATAGTTAGATCAAAATCGCGATTGCCACGGACGGTTTGGATACAGTAATTATAGTTTTCACAGTTGTTGGTTTAAAATATGTTAAAATGGTTAAGAAATAATCTATTTATGGAATCTTGAAGGAAATAAAATTCTTTTATCAGATTTTATTCCAAATTAAGCACGGCTCAAAACACATTTTAACTATTAAGACCTATTATAGGCAGTTGCGCAGTAGCTATGTTAGTGATCAAAAGCAATATTTTATGAACAGAATTAGGCTTGTGGAGTAAAGTAGTAATAGTAATACGTTTCACAGTCTTGTAATAATTGTTTTAGCAAAAAAATGCGCCAAATGTTTGTAAAAAATAATTTCATCCTATATTTTATTAAATCTGAATAATTATTATCGGGATAGAAAACATTTTAATTCGTACAAGGGATTATAAAATTGTCAAATCGGATTTTGAAACAAGAAAAACGTGGACAATGGCTAAAATGTGTAGGTCTAAACTAGTTGATTGAAATATTTATCACAGGGCCCCCCACTCTCTTCCTTGTCGACAAATAATGTCCATCATCGTCATTGTTATGTATAGAATACGTGTATATCCAATATACATAAATAACAGGTTTCACACCTGACCCTTGTTGTCTGTGCTGCTGCTGCGCTACCGGCACGGTACGACCACAAAAAGCACCTCATCAATGTCTTGAGCACTCCAGAGAACAGGGGGTGTGGTTACTGACCGGACATGAGGTTTTGTAGTGAGACACGTGCGGTTTAACTTGAGGGGTAATTAAGTACGTAAGGGTGGGCCTTTTGTCGGCTTGAGTTGAGGACCCTTTACAGTCACGCCTCAGGGTAATAAACCCCTTTTTAAAAGAATATGAGGCACGTGCCACTTAATCCCTTGTGAACACACAAATATACCAACTTGAGAAAACACAATAAAGAAAAGAACTGATCGATACATTAAATAAAATATAATACAATCATTACATTTACACAATTCTATTATTCTGCTACGCATATAAAAACGGATGCATCAAATTAAAATGTCAATATCTGACCAATGAAGTTCCAACTTTCTTCAAGTTCATCCCGGCTATCTCCGATAGTTTATAACGAAAAAAATCAATAGCTGTACACGTTTACTGGCCGCAAATGGCGAAGTAATCGCGCACAATAATTCTCCAGCTTATAGCTTCAATAAAAAGTGATTTTACAGCGTTACCAGTTAACGATACATCTCGCTTGGCGCGAAACTACCGAAATAAAATAAAACAAATCCATTTTGGAATTTATCTATAGTCTTTTCCAAGCGAATAATTACCGCATAAAGCCACTTTTATGGGTGATTATCGCGCAAATGTTTATGAACACGCCGTTTAAGGAGGCTCTGAATGTTCTTTGAAATCGAGCATGTGTGTCACCATTTTTACTATTATCAGTTTTTTATTAGCCATTTTGCCTCGGTGTTTTCACTTGTGGTCCCGCTTACACGGCTCTTCACCTTGTACTTTAAAAATCCAAACCGCTTCGTAATTTTCTTCTTCAGACCGCAAAGAAGATTCATAGAGTGAAAGGTTGCAGAAGAGCCAATAGATTTTCAGTTAAGTACCGGGAACGACCTCCAGAAGATGCCTTGTATTCTCCACACGCAGCGGGTGACTTGGATTATCGAATTCAGGGCCCGAAAACTGAGAATAAAATTTTTACCGCAGTCAGCAGGCCACCACATTCTACCAGAATTGTTTCTCTAGATGGCGGGTCGTGCTGGCTAGATGCGAATCTTTCCCCATTGCCCGCTCCAAAACGACCTAGAGGGTGGTTTTTACGATCTCAGAAATACGTTACTCGCGGCCGGTGATGGCTCTTCCCTTTTTTATGCACACTGCCATTTCTACTTCTTTTCGGATGGCGGAGGAGATAAAAGAGAATTTCTTTCCTCTCGGAGGGATTAATGAGTTCCTTACTTTTCCCTTCAGCCGCAGTTGATTTGTTGATTTCATGGCGCTGACTGAGGACTGAGAAGCTCTTCTTATACGCATTAGCCAATTTAGTTTCCCGTATACTATTAGTAAATATCATTTTTGATGTTAGTTTCACGCATTTCTCAAATATGTCGCACGCACCGTTACAGATTAGTAAATGTGGTGATTATAAAAACACTTAATATAAGATGTAAAAATAAATTTTCGCCGTTTGACAAAAATTGGCTTCACCAATTGTATGGTTAAAGTATTAGATAAAAAACTTCATTGTCATAAAGTTGGACATCTGTCAATAACATAACCTTTAAATATTAGCGTGTGAAAATGTCGTGTTTTGATCTGAACAGCGGTAATTGTGCCGGAACTTTTGATTTACTTCCTCAAAAAATCTGCAGCTGAAGCACATCGACTGCTGCTTTAAGTGAAGGAAATTGTCGTAAGTGCTATAAGTTTAAAAACAGTGAATTTAACAAGAATTGGAAGCATTATTGGATAAAGAGCAAGAAGAACTTGCATTTATATTAGGAATGCCTCAACAAACAATTTCACACGGTTGAAATCATTAGGTGTGATTCAAAAGCAAGAAAATTTGGTTTCATATGAGCTGATGCCGAGAAATGGGTAACACTAATATTTGACATGTGAAATAATATTTACCAGGCATAAATGAATGAGTTTTCCGGTTAGTCACTGCTGACGAAAAATAGATTCACTATGATAATCCAAAAAGGAAAAAGCCATGAGGGCCACCTAGCCATTCTTTAACATCTACAGCTAGACCAATTCATGGAAAAAAAAACGCTTGTTGTGTATTTGGTGGGAGCAGCTTCGTGTTGTGTATTATGAGTTGTCCAAACCGAACGAAATCTGAGGCTGTTTGCCAAATACAATTGATGCAGTTAAGTCGAGTACTCGAGAAAAAAGTGCCGACTGCTACTCCAGACACGACAAAATTATATTGCTGCATGATAATATTTACCCACATGTTGTGGCGGCGGTCAAAACCTACTAAGAATTAATCAATTGGAAACTTTTATCCCACCCGCCTTATTCACCAGACATTGTCCCTTCTTATTTCTAGTTGTTTCAATTGTTGGTGGTTGACCTGTTTGAGCAACGCTCCACAACGTATAAAGAATCCTAAAATTGGGCCAATTCGTGGATAGCCTCAAAGGAATTTTTGGACCCGGTATCCGTATACTGCCAGAAAGATGGGAAAAAGTAATGGCAAGCGACGGAAAGTACTTCGAAAAACACAGAGGGTCCGTTCTTTCATAGTAGATTCCAAATTATTATCCATAAATATAGTTGCCTCAGTTTACATCTAACATGGGTGAATTTTTAAAACTCCTGTGTTCTTTTCACAATAAAAATATCGTTTAGTTGTGTTTTCGGTATGCGTCTTGCATTGTTAGAATTTTAAATTTTAATTTCGCGGCATATTATATTGTTTTAAATGTAACATTAAGTAGTGGTATCATATATTTTAAATAATAGTTTGATAGTTACAATTTATAACAAAATTGTTTCGATGTAACCAAAGATTTTCAAAATCGGCCACATGTTACATTTAATACAAATAATATTCGATAGTCAATAAACCCAAGCAAGTAGTTTTAGTGTTTCTCTAAATACCTGCACAAGCAAGTCATCTGAAGGAGACGTCAGTGGAGTATCAACAGTTTCCTGTTTTCCCTCTTTTTCCTTAACTTGCGCCGTCTCATGGTGACTGACGATGCTATCCTCACCTCGGCTGTCTGTCCCGCCGTCTTGAAGCCGCACTATGATAGCAATGGTGACGTTTATAGGTAAATTGTATCACGAAATAAATTTTAGCTCAATTACTAAATTTTATACAACAAAACTCAACTTAAACACTAGATATGAACATGAGGTAACAGCATTTAAATCACATTTCTTCCTATTATTTTCACTGGTCGAGCACTGCTTCGAGAACTAAAATTACCTAATTAATTTTTATTAGTTAGGTAATAGGTGTGGTGAAAAGGGGGAACAATAAAAATTTTATCGCTGTATACATGAGAGGTTTCGTTACACATAAATCTGTAATTATTGCGGCTGTTATTATTTAATTAAAAATTTAGTGCAAATAAAACGATAACGCAGCAGCGAGTGTGGGTCGTTTAAGAGTTATTTATGGCTTCTCGAAACTAAAATAAGCCCATTCATCAAGGTTTTAAGCTACTTAAATAGATCGTAAACACCATTTTTGATAAGGCTGATAGCTTGGGCAAATATTTAAATATCTCAAAATGTGTTTATGTAAACAGTTTGTTATCTTTTCCAATGAGTCACAAGTTGCGATTTTCTCCAGTTATATCATGTTGCGACATTTGAAGTTGTTTGTGTGTATAGAGGGGCCAAAGTGTGTTCACAAAATTGTTTTGACTATCAGATATGGTTTGCTTAATGGAAGGATAAAATACTCCAACGCGTACAAAAAAATTAAGAAATAATTTTAAAATTATTCATTGGTTTTTTAACACCTATAAAATTTGGAAGAATTTGTAAAAATTGCAATTTTCTGCGTGAATGTATAAAATATTTATTACTATTATTCTAGCATATGCACAAGAATTCTTCCCAAAAAACAGAAAAATATACTAAAACCATTACGGATTAATGCATTAATTCCGAAATTTTAGAGAAAACATTTCTTGGCCTAACTTTATGAAGTTGAATGAAAGCAATAATGAATAGGCTATCCACGTATGGAGCGTGTGCGATATCATGTTACTCTGCTTGAAAACAATTTCTCCCAGAATCACAAAAGTATGATCGTATTATTCTGCTTTAACGCTATGTAGCGAGGAAATGCTGAAATTGCCATTTAGAATTTGATGGTGATTTTTCATAATTTACTTTTTTTATCAAAAAATTTAGCAATTGGAAATATCCGCTGTTCGTAAATAAGTGGCCGATTTCCAATATTCCAAAAATTATGTTTTCGAATTGAGGAAAAGGGTCGTGAAATCTCCGATTTAGCAAAAGATTTATCGTCGCTTTTATCGGGAGACAACCAAAACTTAAATCAAGGCTCAACATCAGCAAATAAAAGCAAAGATTATATAACCTAAAAGTCAGTACTACTCCATCGTTGTTGTGTTATTGGTTTGTTGAATGTTTCTACCAATGTAACAAAATCTGCGATTAATGATAGATGGAAATAAGGAGTATTATTATGACACTTCTCGCAAAATAATTGCGATTAGATAACACTTAACCACATGCTCTTCCCGAAGACTAAGTTTAATGACACTACAAATCGAATTAAATCCAAAAGCAAAATGCTATAACAGCCATCTACTAGCCCAGATACAAACGTCTTAGATTTGAGCTTTACGAATGCAATCTAGTTATTGCACCAATATTAGGTAATACTTCTATTTTGTATAAATTACCATTTTGGGCTTTGCGAATTTGTACCAGATATGAATTCGGATGAAAGGATTTAAAAATATCTCAGAAACAATAATTGTAGTTAAGTTTCAATAAAATGTGTTTTGTTTTCAGATTTGATTGATTTTGATAATTTGTCACATACTAATTTTTAAATCGAACACTTATTTTCGGGCGGAGGGAGTACTATAACCACTGGTGGAGTTCCTTTACGGCATAAATAGAACAGAAAAATTTTATTGCTATTTCAATAAACCATTTTCTTGTCTATATTTAAAATAGTATAACAGCAGAATAAGACTTTGGGGAAGAACCGATTTAAAAATGAATAGCGTAAAAATGTCTACCAGTAAGGCAAGGTAAGAAGCATATGTTATCTCGGATTTAAGCGGTCCATTGAATGTATTTAAATCATTATTTACGATTATGAAAAATAACTAAGCTATTATGGATATTTTCTTTACAGCTCATTCAAAGATTAAGTTTTTGTGAAAACATAAATATAATGCATGATACATATAAAAGGAGATATGAAACAAAAATCTATTCTTTAATTTTAATAACAAAAAAAGTAAAAATAATAGCAGGGTCGAATATTTGCTTGCTTTATAATTTAAGATAATATTATTAAATTTGGTCCATCTCGGATATTAAATTTGTTATCAATTGTACTACTATTCCCTAGTTTCTTAATTCAGATTCTTCAACTACTAGCTTATACAATATTTAAACGTTTATATTTGTTAATACATTAATCAATATTTTGTCTAAGTATTCCTTGTCAAATAGCTACATAATGAATAGAATTGGTTGTTTGGTAAAACACATTTTTTGTAAAAAATTTATGTAACGCATACAGTCATGGAAATAAATCTGGTTACTGCCTTATGTAGTTAAAACTCGCAAAAGCTATTCAGTAACGATAAACGTCTTTCTACTTATAAGCAACACGTTTAATAGTTGGTTATGAGTATAATTTATTACCAATTGTATTTGAATTTAACTTTCCACAATGACCATATTATTTTGTGATAATGCAAGTTGTTCACAGTTTTTCCTAATAATTATTATAAGTATGTACTACAATCTTCTTTTGATTATAAAAAAATGTTCATTAATCTAAGTAGCTGAGTGAATATGTTTATTACGCGTGTTTATATTGCATACATCAGAACGACCTGTACGAATGATTCTGTACTTCGCGGGCGTACTTATTAGAAAACGCTAGGGCTGAGTGTCTCATATTTATTAGTTTCATATAATATTTATTCACATTATCTCGGCTTTAGTGTTATAAATGATTTGTATTAAACGTTTCATTACACTATATCCAAAATGCAGCGGCCAGGCCAGCGCATCCAGACTGGGGATATCACACTGAAACCTACTGAAAATTATATACCCATTCCGTCGATACTTGCTAGAACGACAGACAAATTTTCTTTTAATGCTGTAATTTAATAGTTAAGATAATATGTAAACATAAACAACATAAACAAGCCGTGAATTTATTAAAAGCAATAGAAATTTACTATGCAAATTTATGAATATGACAATTAAGCAGGATGCAATCATTTGAAATTACGAAGTCCATGTTTGAACATTTTTTGCTAACTTCACGCGAGTGCGACAGGATTGTCCCACTAATGGAACGTATTTCTCAAAAACTATTTTCCAGCATTTTCTGGGTAATGGAACGCGCGGTATATCGAAAAACAATTTGGCTTTCGTGCTGACTCAAAATTAAGCTTGTATTTGCCATAAAAGTTGCGTGCTTTTTCGTAATGGCGCCGTTAGGGTGAAGGGAAAGTCCGATAAAATTAGCTGAAAAACAATACGCTGCCTGGGCTTTAGTTTTAGTGGCCTCGTAACGAGTGTAACGGTTATGGCCATGTCGTAGACGACGATACAAATTACAACCGGAAGAGGCAAGGATAAAGGATGGCAGAAAAGGATTTGCCAGGATTCTTTCCCCTTTTTTGTTTCATCCATTTTTTCACCAGATCCCTACTACTCTAGGGAATCATCCCAACCAGACGCCTCAATTATCGTAATGGCAAAATATTAAAACCGTTCCGGCAACACCGCAGAAACCGAATCGTTAATATTAGATATCAATTTAACAACCACCATTTTCCGGTTAATACAGGTTATCAATTCCATCCTCCCCCGTTTCAATTTAGCATTGGTAATTCGATAAAAAGCGATTTGTTTGCAGATGGGGACATCCTGACGGTGTTGAGGAAAAAACGGGGGGCTGTACTGAAAGTAGAGTTGTAATGAAAGCGTTGGGTTGCGATACGTCCAGGGACTTTCGAGCCCATTGGAAAATCCCATTCGCAAGCTTCTCAATTAACTCGGTCGGTAGTTATATCGTAGCAAGGAAAATTTCTTTGGCGAAGTGACGAAAAGCTCTTATTGTTCCCGCTCCATCTCAATTTAGGTAACCCGCAAAGTCCCTACTTAATCTCAGATTCATCTTAATTTCGAGTCCCAAGCTTATTAGATTTATCCTGCGGATCCTCAAGACGAACGAGCTACACGAACATCTTTTTAATCTCTGAAATTGGTGGAATTTCAGGGATTAGGAGGGAAATCGCAAGGAGATTGAATGCGAATGCGTGCGAGCCAGAGAGGTCTGCGGCTCAACTAGCTTTACGGGCCAACAACTTGAAATATTTTATTCGTTGGTAAGCTATGGGCAATTTTCTTTTGTATGTAGAAATTATAGCATTTGACAATATAACATTTTAAGAGCGCTCCATTTGTGAATGTTTATGTGCAAAATTGGAAGTATAAATATTCTAATAATTTGTAATCTAGACACCTAAATAAAAAAAAATTGTCAAATCAATACACGAAATATATTTTTTATTTGTATTTGAGAGCCTAACCAACATTTACACACCGAATGATTCCTTATTACGTCTATAAGCTGCAGTTAAATTCATTTTAATGTCTAAGCTCACTATTACTGAGACGTTCTGATTTTTGTGAAATTTGTAGCGTTTCAACATTATTTAATTTGTTTTTGACAAAATAATTTTGCCCTAACAGGCATGCCATCAAAGATGTTCGCTACATACGAATAATAAATTTCACATTCTTTGCCATAATTAATATGTATAATTCTATACTGTTGCATTTATTTCTTTAAATTTTTCCTCCTTAATTAAAAACGTGAACAAAATTTATACTTTAAGAAACATGGTAGGTGTAATCAATAAATCTTATTTTAATTTATAATTTTCATAACATCGACAAATGTAGCACAATTAAGAGCGGTATCATCCCTCTAACATTCAAGAACAATTAGCAAAATCTGGATATATCCTTGGCAATTAAGATCATCGATCTAGGCTTTTATTAAAACATGAATAATGAAATTCACATTCCAGATTGATTAAAACAATCACTTATACATTTGTTCGTAAATTGCTTAGTTGTTCACTTATTTTATTGTTGTGATAAAGGACTCACCAGTATAACCCGAAAAATCAAGTGTCGGAAACATTCTAAAGAAAACTTTACAGACTAGAGTAAAAATTTTGACCAATAAATGAACAAGTTGTCAATGCATCAGCGCCAACGACATTTTGACAAACGCCACTGCAGAAATATTAAAACCATCTCCCCAATTTTTTGGAGAAAGGTACAATTTCTCTATTCATTTTTACACAAAAGATTATTTTTTTATGAGTAAAATAGGAGCACTTGTATATTACAGCCCTGGGTGGAATTAGAAAAAGCACAATTGAAATTCATTTTTTAATGGACGAAATAATACAATAGGTGTCGTCACTGGGTCTTGGATATAATATGGGCAACAATAAATGCAGTACAATATGTTACGTTGATATAGTTAGACAGCAGTTATAACAGAGACAGACAATTATTGGCAGAGGCAGCTATATAAATTTCATCTAGTTAGCCCACATGAACGTGTTTCTTTACAATTCCAAATCAACGACATTCGCAAAGTGCTAAGTAGACGTAAACTGGTGATGTATAAGAATCGGACCAGTTGGACAATTCAAATATCTGGAAATGAATGTGTCCAGCTGCTAGGACCCAGTGAAATATCTAATAAGGTAAATCTATAAGGCGGCAGTTTTGACAGGATGTTTGCCGGAATAGACACACAGGACGATATGCCCAAAACTAAAAGTATGTTAAGAGTTAGAAAGATGAAGACGCTGAGAGCTATTCTGTCTAAGACTAGAACAGAATTGTGGATGTTTGAGATCAGTGGACGTAGTAAGATGGGGCGGGGACACACATAGAGAAGAGGGTGGTAAACTGATGCCAAGAAGATGGAGAGCAGCAAACTACCGCGAAAAACCCTAGGGCTTAGACCAGCAGGCGGTCATTTACCTGTAAGACAACATAAAAGTTGGAGGGATAACTGGGAATCTAAATTACAAGACACTCCCACAACGGCTTCAGAATTGACAGAACAACAATTCTAATACAAGAAAAGAAGACCATTTTTCAAAGAATAATTTAATTTTTAATGTGAAACATAGAAAGTTGTATAAATGAGTAGAAGAAAATGTTGGGTGGTGAAGCACTAATTTTGAAAAAGTCCAATTTCACTAACATTACCAAATCCTAGCTACCGAAGTTAAATAAATTAGGTACGAACGTTGCTATTTCGAGAGGTAGATAAAAATTAAATTTTTAAATGATTGTTAACGTAGAATTTTAATAATACTCTCATGATAATTGTGCAAGCAGTGTTGGCGATTGTTTGATTGCACCCACTCAGCCAATCGACTAAACAAAATGTGTTTTAACTGCTGGAATTTATAAATATCAATTTTTTTTATTGGCAACATATTACGACTTGACTTAAACATACTTTTGTGACATGTCCTTTTAAGCATCAATAAATGCTTTTAAATGACGAAGAAATTCAATGTTCTAAGGAATCAAAATATAGGGTGCTGTTTCTCCAGGAATTCATTAATCTAGACATGATTCTTAAGGGATATTTTGGTCTAAAATATCAGGCATTTTTCCGCGTAGGTTTGAGAAAATTAAAAACCTTTTTGCTATCTATTTTCTTGCAAAATTTTTATATTTTAAGAATTAAAAATAGTTTTGCAAAAAAGTCAAAAATCATTTATCTATGACGTTATGAACTGGGGGCAAAAAAAGTGGTGTGTCGTGGTTGACATGACTCCAACCTTTGAAATGTTTAAAAAAAATTTGATCAGTAGAGACACCGCTACAGCCCGGATCTTAAAACAATTGGTTTCGCAAAATTGCAACAGTAAACTTGTGTATCAAAACCCAAGGTTCCAGATATATATAGATATACAAAGAATACTTTCCCAAAATATTTAGCAAGTCTGCAAATAAGAACTTGGAATACCATGACAACGAAGTCGAAAAAAGTAGTTCCGAGCAAATCGTGTCTAAAGTTTCGGACTGCGTAGCTGAGTTAATACATTCATATCTTAGGTATTTGACTACAAAATTAATGTTTCCAGAAAAATTTTCAGATAAGCCATCTATTTCATCTTCTTATGGACTGTAGAAACTCGAAATTCTGAGCTGTCTATTAGAACTTTTTTATCCTTTTATAGTAGGTAATATTTATTATTAAAAGAAATAAGTTACAGGGATCTGGCGAGTAGTCAATTTCAAAGAATTTACTTAATACAATAGCATTTCCTTACTGTCTGTTGTCCATTCCGGTTTAGGGGGCGGGACACAAAAAACTTGTAGCTGTGAAAACAAATCTGAATTCCAAAAAATCCTTTTACGCTCATATAATTAAAAATCTAGAGTTTAAAAATATGAAAAATACGTAAAAACGATTTCTATAACGAATTTCTACACAAGAATATCCCTTAATATTTTAAGTATTCAAAATCGAGTCTTTGTCTTCAGTTAAAGAATTGATGTTTGATGCCTACAAGCAAATAAAAATTATATACTTCTGACACGAATTTTACTTTTTTCGATTAGAAAAATTTAAATATTTCTGTCAATATTTTTTACGCTTTTAAAATGTTACCAAAAATTTGTACAATAATTTTATAAGTTTATGCACGGTTAGCTTTACGCTAAGTCATATTACTGACAGTATTGATATATACACAATATATGAAATCTAAAAATCATGTAAATATTTGTTCTATATATTTTTAATAATTAAATTGTTATTTGGTCTAGATTTTCATATTAATTTTTATGGCTAAACGTATTATTTTAAAACCTAAGTTTTCTGCATTTTAAACTATACAAAAATTATAAAAAATTTGACTTGTTCACATTTCTGGGCAAAATCTGCCTCTCTCTGCTTATGTCGGTATTTTCTAGACTTTTTATAAAAATTAGATATCCGTGTGTATTATATTGTACTTCCAAAATATCTGAATTATCTTAATGGAAAGTACGTAATGTATGTTTAGATTATACTATATTAATAATATTTTCATTGGTCTGTTGATTTTATAACGTTCATTGGAATTTATTTTATGTACAATGAGTTAATAAATTAATTAGTTAATTTCTGTATTTATATGTGTAAATAATTGTTTACTGTTTGTTGAGCTAAAAGGATTTATTTAATTTTTCATAATTGTCAATACATCCAACGCTTTCAAACCCACAGGGACACCATTTAACAGGAAAGTACAAAGTGTTTCACTGGTATATTTTTCGTATAACATTCTCCTAATGGTATTTCTCATTGCTAAACAAAAATTGACAGACTATACTGCGTAGTTTTATGCTGAACATTTGAGGGAATAGAATCTATTGATGAGGGTCCAGTTGTTACAAATGAAGATTCAGATTATGTAAATAGTTCAGAGAAATTTTATGAAAATCTATTATTCCTGTAATAAGACGTATGTGGTTGAAGCATTAGTAGCTACAAAATAAAACAAAAAAAAATGCGTGTAAAAAATATCGTTTAGTTAGATTTACGATTTTTCCAACGCAAGAATGTAAGATTAAACAGTTCGTTTCACGCAGTTTATTACTTATACAGATAAAATAATTAGACTCTGTTATTTATTACATGAAGTGTTTCAATAAACTACTATTGCTTAATTAAAATAAGTATGAGCAATGAATTTATAAAATTAAATATGTCTAGAAACAGTGTCGGTTTTCTCAATTAAAATTTGGATGTAGGCGATTCAGATAAGCATTAGAAGTAAAGAAGACATTATATATTATAGACTTATTGAAACAATAAAAGAACCAGATTTTTTATGATTTGATCGATTCTTTAGTCGAGTCAACTAATTGCAAGTTATAAAATTTGTTGCAATGGGTCCTGTGTTAGGACCTGCAAATTCACACCTTAAGACATATCCAATTAGATAGAGGAGATTCCGAATATGTGATGAAAATTAGAAGATAGTCATAAGATGGTAAGATACAAAAGAAGTGTTGTTGACTAATCATCACAATAATGATTTGTAAAGCAAAAATAGAAGATTGGTGAAATAAATCTATAATCAAAACATGAGCGAAGTAGATCCTTGAACATCAAATATCTACTTTAAGAAAATAAAATCTTGCAAATGGTGGAACAATATTTACAAAATGTTAACGATGTCCGTCGTCAACATTTGCATTTTATATAAAGAATAAATTAGGAAAAAAGGAACTCTATATTTTTTGAAAAATTTGCAGAAGAAATGGATGAGTGGTGAAAGCAAATAATGAAAATCAAGCATAGACGATGATTTTTAGGTAAACCTTCTAAAGCAAGCAAACAAATGTTTCACGTGGGAAACCATATGCCACTATCCCATTGTGCTAAAAATGCCGAACCAAAAAGTCCCGTTGGGACTGATTTGGCCCAGTAACAAAAAGTTTTTGCGAAATTTATTGTTTGCTATGTTTGATATTAGGCATATGACAATGTTACTTTATGCTGCAAAAGAGAGCTCGAAAGGGCTAAAGATTCTATTTCAAAAGAATCATATTTGTAATAGAACACTGTGCAAAAATAGCATTTGTTCATAAAAAGTAAAATGGTCATAGTAAACATTTTTAATTATGTTAATTTTAAGCATCTATATAAATGACAGTTGCAAGCAAAATAGCAACTTAGAAAATGTATCTGAGCTATAAGTGTTTAACCCAAAGAGGCGAGTATTTATTAAAAGTGGGGCGTTCCCCAAGGCTTAACAAGCGCGTATTATCCAATGAACACATGAACATTCCGTAAGAGTTGAGCAAGAAGACCCGAGGGCGTTGTATTTACGTAACCTTACCCTTTACACGACAGGTCACGTCAAAACACCAACAAGCAAAGAGCCAACCGGGCCAACATAAACATCGGTAGCTTGCCTGATTAAAAAGATTAAGAAGGTACGCACAAAGCGCACAACAGGAGGGAATAGTATTTTTAGTTGGAGACCAAAATAAAACGCACACATTGGAGGGAGGTGTGTGGGCCAGAACGTTTCACGGACAATTTCTAGGTCGCTAAATTTAAGATGTGGACGAAGGGAGAAATTCTCAATCCTCTCGCTCAATGGATCTAATGAACAGTCCAAGATTTAACCACGGCCGCACAAGGTCAAAAAACACCGTCGTAACCGACACCACAACACAAATCAACTGCACGTCCAACGTAAACCGCACCAATGGAATCGCTTAGGAAAAAAAATTGCATAAATTAATCGGCGCTGATAAAAAGGAAACAATAGCCGCTACAGATTTATGTGTAGGTAAACCTCAAACTAACCACTGATATTTACACTGCACGGCCTAGTCTGAAACACCACAACCACAACCGCCGTAAATCCACAGAAATATCGTGAAATCCAGGGGGCTAACTAATAACTAGGTGGATGCAGGTGCTGCATACACTGAGTTCGCGCATTGCATTTTTCCAATCGTTTGCATACCTCCTTGAGGGTGATAAACCACCACTAATAGTCACTCGCGATTTCGAGACACTGATAGATCCAAAGTTGCAACTTTTGACCACTGTAAGGTTGCTCGAATTAACTCTTAAGCAGGAGCCCTCGAATAAAGTCGATGAAGGAAAACGACGTACAACAATAGTAGCGCGTACGAATCGATTGTTGAAAAGCGGAGAACGACACAAAGTTACCACGACGA
Organism: Helochares maculicollis; assembly: GCA_033557835.1. Classification (NCBI taxonomy): domain Eukaryota; kingdom Metazoa; phylum Arthropoda; class Insecta; order Coleoptera; family Hydrophilidae; genus Helochares; species Helochares maculicollis. The sequence goes on from JAWQRO010000139.1 coordinate 31,803, forward strand.
ATGCAGACCTCTCACTGAGGTTGCTACGCTTTGAGTTATAACGCGGGTCAGCGATTTCAGCCGGGGATATGTTTGTCCCTTTTTGGCGGACGGTTGACGCGTGCGCGCCGTCGCCGGCCGGCCGATGGAAGTGGAGCTTCGGTAGCGCCAAATGCATCAAAGAAAACGGCGGCGCCGATAGTAAAACAAGATGTGTAATTTGCGTGGTCGTTTGTGTAAGCAAGCGAGCGACTGAGCCGAGTGCAGTGACTAGCGTTCTGCCGATGCAGTCAATTTTGAGATTATGACCTACTATTGTTGACAATAGCAAACGATGCATTTTTGGTGTAAAAGATTATACACGGACGGCTCGCTTCGCTCGCTGCCTTCTGCATTTGTTAAAAGTGCCGTAGGCGCACAAGCATATCATACGGGAGCATTGTTATCAATTTCACAACTATTTTATTATAAAGCTTGAACAAGAACACAATCGGTTGCTAACATTAATACGCAATTGCTAAGTAAGCAATTTTCCTGTTATCGCATTGCCTTGCGTAGTATAATGTAGATCTCGAATATAGGTTGAAATAGCTGAATATGATCTACGTGTATAAAAGAAAAGATCCTGATTGACATCCAAGATGCTGGGTCAAAGACAGTGAAATAAACATTGCGTTTACAATGCCGACAACGAAGTAGGAAGACTTGAAATTCCATTTCTAAGGGATTGAAAAGGAGGTTTTGACGCGCCTTTTATCTCGAAAACAAAAACTGTTAGAGATATGAATAATGAACTCTTAAAGGTCCCATGTTTGGCCATGTTTCAAAACTTTAATTTCCGACATGATAAATGTAGGGTTAAAATTTTCTCTTCTACAAACACTTATATCTCAGCTTTCATTTATTCTATTTTTTTTGTTTTCTCTAACCCCATAAGCCTTTTTGTTAGATACAGAACAAATATATTCCCCAAATCGATAAGTTTGTCACAATTCCTGTCGCAATGCTAGGTACCCCACTACCATCGAGAAGAAGGATATTATTTTCTCTCGATAATTAAAAGTTAGAATAGTTGCATTGGTTATTAGTTTAGTCTCCAATAGTCAGTTAGTGGGGAATAAGTGCCGTATTTTGTTACCATCTATAGTTCATTACTTTGCATTATTACTGTTTTTTGTGGTGTTTCTTTAAGCCCTTTAATAATCTTCAAGTGTATATGTAGTACACTAGAGTTACACGAACCCAACAATATGTTTGAATAGAACTAAAGTTTCCTTGAGACATGAGAGCAATTTCGTATTTTTTTAAGAACAAGTGGCGCTATACTATGAAGTTTACTCGATTTATATATTCTTCTTCTTTTAATCTTAGTACATTTGCGATAGCAATTATTCAGCCATTCTGGGGTTGCTGAGACGGTGTCGTCACGGTGACTACGTTTGGCTGATGGCATACCGCCTCCTATTTAGGTTATATATAATGTTAGATGTACTATTTACTCTTAATTGTTATTTGCAAGTGTTTAGGAGAGATATTAGGTAGGAATTTGAAAACCCTTCAGCAATTCTGTCTAATTTTGACTTTTAACATTTATTTTTGGTTGGCCATATTAATCAAGTTGTTATGATCTTGAGCTGATGTAATGAGGGCGAAGTTGTCTGTATGAAGACCGTTCCAGCATGAAATAACATAGAAATTAAAGAGAGCGGGTTACAGGGGGCTACCCTGTACGAGACCTTTATTTGCATACCTGACTGTTTCAGGGGTCTTGGAACCTTTGCCATATATTCTGCTATCTCGAAGAAAATTATAAATGAGGCCCACCAAAAGGGGACTAAAAACAGCCAAAACTAGTTTGTTGGTAAGAATATTATGATCTAATTTATCATAGACCGCTTCGATATCAAGGAATGTGAAGATATTGTGATGTGAGATATTTTAACTGTCGGGGCAGCAATGAGCTGCATCTAATGTTCCACTACCCGCTCTGAAGCCATATTGGATTAGTTTAACTACTCTTCCGTTTTCAAGAAACCAAATCAATCTATTTAGAACCATTCTTTTTAAAATTTTAAGAATGCACGATTATAAGGCGATAGGTCTGTAGTTTTCAACTTGATTTGGATCTTTACCGGACTTAAGAATTGGGCATACTAAGGCAGATTTTATAGACTGAGGAATATCATTGCGAATAATGCATTTGTTTAAAAGTCGGAGTAGAATTTTCTTAGCAGAGAGGGACAAGTGCCAAAGCATGTAATTAGAAATTTAATTTTTCCAAGCAGAAATAATCAGCCGGGTCATGTAAATGAATTATACCCATGATAAGTGGGTAGGTGGACGGACATATTTTATCTAAGAATTTTCCTCCAACGTCTGGGATGGAAGGAGAGAATCTACTTAAATCAACAAATCCTCTACGATACCTTCTGCTATTTTTGCAAATATCTGCGTACGACGATTCCCTACTGAGAGAGAAAGCGAAGGATATAAAGGAAGCTTGTTTTTTCTTTTAATAGCTTACTGCATCTTTTTTTTTTTTTCACATTTTGCAGTCTGTTCTAATTAGCTCTATCAGGAAAAGGTACAAAGTTTTTGACAATATCACTGTGTAGATTGCACTTTTGATCCCACTAGTGCACCGGAAAAAATCTGTGAAAACTGTTTGGCTTAAAAACTTTTTATTAATTGAGCTGCTACCTCTTGAATTTTCTGGAGAAAGTCGTCGATTGATTTGGGGGATAGACTCGAAAAAATTAGACTTAAAAATTTGGCCCAATCTACTTTTTTGGTGTTATACTTTCAACAACAGATAGGTGAGTCTTGTTATTTATATTATATATCTTTGAGAAATGAAAACATTTTCTTAAGTTATTAGGGGGGACCAGACGTTTAAACTATATTAAAATTAGCATCATAAAGTTATCTTAAGAAAGAGAAAGAGGGTAGGTAAGATATTTACACTAGATGGAAATAATGAAGACTTAAGGGAGTCCGTTGATGAAACATAATGTACATAATGAAATTAAAAAAAATATTCATAACTATAAGCCATATTACTAGTGTTTACTATTCCATCCATTTTCGAAGCTGCAGGGAATGACTAGTATATACGAGGATAAGTTAACTGTTATCAACAATTTGGTTATATTTTTCATTATGTTTGCTGTACTGTCATGAAGCGTTAACGGCAGATGCTATGGCTATGAACAAATCGCCGGTATAGAGCATATATAGGTATGACATTAGTGTTTCATGCTAAGACATTTATTTAAATTTTGCTAGAAACATTTTAGGGCCCAAGACTACTACTACAAGTATGTACATACAAAAGCGGACACATAAAAAACTTTTGCACTAGAAGGATATCCAATACCATAAATTACAAAGAAAACATCATGTAATTTTTCAGTTTAATAATTTATCACACAAAAAAAAACAAGAAAATGTGCTTAAAGAAGCAACAAGTGAATGAGAAATGTTCACCCTCTGATAGAAAATCCAAGCAAGTGAAGCCGAAAATGATATTATTTTATTAACGACTGCACGAGAGGAAACTTTGCTAACAACCGGATTTTACAACATCAGAGTTGGCAGCTGTATGGGCTGTAAATAATTTAAATACAGGTTTATTTTATTTCGTTTACAATATGGGTGCCATGGCTTTTAGCAAATTTAAATTTTACGACGCAGGAGCCATTTGTCTTAATTCGTATCTTGTAGGTGTTGTAAAACGGATTCCGGCGTTGTTTTACGGGAATATTTATTGCTTCTGAAAGATTATAAATGTGGAATGGAATTAAATAAACCCGAGTTGTAAGTCATGTATTATCCGTACAAAAATAGCGATTTCATTCACCAGCTTTAATGGGTCTGCTCCGTTTCTCGCTGGTTGTTGAAATTGCTACGCGTTTACAACTTACTCGCCAGTTTATTTAAAAAGTGTGGATAGTCGACTAAATTTAGGTACTTCGAATTGAGTATCAAACAACCACTTTAATACGAATCATTTAACGATGATTTACATGTATTTTTTAACGCGCTCATTCCAGCTTAAGAAGCATTATTCAAGTAGTGCATATTAAATGTATAAATCTTTGAACGGCGAGGACTTGGTTTCAGTGTAGGGTTGATCTCGCGAAAGTTCCAGTCGATTCGGTCATTATGTTAAAAGATACCTAGATATGTAAATGAGTTGTTTCGAATATTTATGTAACGCCTTACTGGTATTACAAAAGACCAACACAGCCCATTATCATTTTAATAATAATCATGAGAATGAATAAAGTTAACAAGAACAAGAAACGAGTTCCGCTGCGCCGTACGAAAGTGAAAGTGAATCAATTTATCATTCCACGTTCGGCTGGCTTAGCAAAACATGTGATTATCTCATGCTAATTGCTATAAAAATACTCAATTACGTAGGTATCTGGCAGTTAACGTGATAAATTAATTAATTTTATAATACACAAAAATTAACTGGAACAGCCCCCTCGTGCAAGTGGGTAATAATGGGGCAAGCACAGCAACATTACCCATATCTCTATCGCCCCATTGCATGATTCCCACACATTAAGTCGAACGAAAAGGCCTACATCACCGCTAGGTATCCCCGACAGAGCTTTTCCCCACGCCTCCCTCTCTGCTGGTGTGTGCGCGTCGTGTACGTGAACAACCAACCTCAATGCCATAAAATAAATAAAAACAATCACCTGATTACCCCTTCATGAAGCGTAATTCACTCGAATTAATGTTGGATTAATGTCACGCACGTCACGCGATTCCTCATTCATTTTTTCCTAGCCCTTTTGTTTTATGTGTTTAATGATCGAAAATGACCGCAGCTCCAGCAACAAAAACAGTACGGCTCAATTTGCCACATCTACTCAAGCAAATTGCCAATTTATCTTCTTGCAAGAGAATGGATTTTTTCGTAGCGGCTCGTTTCAGAACGATGCGGTCGACCTTGCCCAGCCATTCCTACAACCGAGATCGCCAAAACTGAAGCCTCTATCTACAGTAGTTCAACTGCGTTTTGACACTGAGCAGATACGAATAGAAGCACTCTGTTGCAGATTAAACGATCAATGTTTCTTTCAGTACATAATATCTACGTCTGAAACTTTTCGGTTACTTAAAAAAAATGATTTTGCTTTTGCCCTTTTGCAATGCAGTGGAAATCGCCTTCGCTATACAACACCTATCAATGTAGGTGGAAATTCGATTTTATAGCCTCCTAACAACGCAAATCTAGTTACGATTTTTTTACGACTTTTACGCCAGTCGTTGGCGATTCGATTCCGACCGTCGTAAAAACAAGGAAATCGTAAACTTCCTCCTTATTAAACAATAAACTGAAACCAATGCTATTGGTTACGGCTTTAACCGCGGCAAAAAAAACTTCTTGTTAAGCGCTCTAAAAAATATATCCAGGCCGTTTACGGCCAATATTGACCAAACCACTAAGCCGAACGCAATCAGGATTAACAGCAGCTCTCTACCGGTTCTAGAAAAAAGTTGGAAAAAATTAAAAAACATATATATATAGCTATGCAAGAGCGGTAGAAAGACACGCCAGCGTCACCGATAACGGCCCATTAAAAAATTCATTTGCAAAACTACAAACACGTACCGAAGCAATTATGGCAAGAATCGAAGAAAAAATCATCCGACGCAAATAATTTACGTCCTCGGTTAAAAAGCAGCAGCGCAGCGCCGTGTGTTTACCGACACGTACGTATAAATAAATTATTATTATAATTTATGCAAATAAATTAAAATTCCACAAGCGTTTACTGCGTTTTAAATTTCCTGAACTCGTATAGCGGTGTTAAGGTCTGTTAAGGGATGCTAGAGAGAGGATTTAGCTCAAAAGTTTTTCCCAAAATTCTGTCGTAACAAAATTAGATATTTAAATAGAGCAAATGCTAGCCCATGCTAGTTGTTAATCATACACCTTGAATGTTAATTATCTTTAAGCAAATTATAACAATTCGATATGGTTTGAAAAATGGGTCAATTGTAAAAAGTATTTAATACATCCATATGTTATTTTTTTATCGATTTAAAATATTTATTAAAAAATATGGAATGTGCCAATGAAGTAGGTATGTATTTTGGTGACCTCTTAAGACTATACTTAACGACTATACCTGACTTCTTCATGTGACAAGTTTGCTAGGCTCCCTGATGGTGTCTAACTTGCAATAGACACGTTTTGCATGACTCTGCATTTGTGAAAATCGAGTGCATTTGCGTATGAATAGATTTTTTATAGTAAGTTGAACAAAGTTTAAAGATAGCAAAATGATTTTTAATTAGGTAATTGATATATCTATATTTATATTGATTTGTTATTTTACTCCACACGTAGTAATGTAAAGTGGTAATAAGTCATATACTGAAAACCAATAAATTTTACGTATTAATTTCAACTGTCACTTTTTTATATTTGCATTTAACTTGCTATTCCAATAGATTTTTTTATTCTTTTTGTATTAATCTTATGGAATTTTTAAGACAAGCAAAATTGTTAAAATCTCGTCCAAGCAAATGATTAAATGGTTTTATTACGAAAGTAAGGTTTTCTGGCTTACATTTGCATAGATAACATGCGAGATTCCTTCACACCAAAATATTTTAAAATTTTAGCATAAAATTATTTAAATTACTGATAGTTTTAGGGTACTATCAAACACGACACCCCCTTTATCTTAATTATCTAGTACGACTGCACCAAAAGCAGGAGTATACCATATTTAAATTGAAGTAGAAGAATAATAGCATTATTAATTTATTAATTACAGAGTACATTCATAGGTAGTTAAATACTTTTATTTGAAAAAGTCAAGCTAGGCATCACGGCATTTACAGCAGCCATGTATGTGGCTAACCTAAAATAACGGATTTATGGTTATATTTTTGTCTAAAGAATGTCTTTACATCTTGGAAGAAACTGACACTGATTGATATCATTGACATTGACGCCTGATGTTCAATTTTACATTTTTTTAATTCCTGTCAGGCGTCATACTATGTTTTGTTTTTACTGATTTTAATAAATTTGCGCTATTCAAGAATTCAACAGAATCTAAATTAATGTACTTTTAGCTGAACTGTTGAAATTTGTTGGTCACAACAATAAAATAGTTTTGAAACTAAATATACAGGTAGACGAACGTACTCTAATTTTAAGATAAATTCTTCAATTCAATTCTTCTCATAACAAACTTATTCTCATATAATCTTATGTCGTTGATCGGTTGTCCATTTGTTAAAGGATTTATATAAAAACTAGAGAGACATTGATGGAACAATGCGAATGAACATGATTAGATTTCCAAACGACATATTGCTTCTCAGTTCTATTCACAATGAAGAGATAACTATTCTTGAGAAAAGAGGAAAGCAACAAGAAAAACCTAGTTATTGTAAGCTATAATAAGAACATGTACGGCGTAAACTTGGAAGATAAATATATAAATAAAGCTGTCTTATTCGACAATATACAATAGGCTAAATATATTTTCCTCGATAAATAGATATGTGCTGTTTAAATGCATTCATTATTTATAAAATGGTAATGGAAATTTGGATAGGTAGCATTTTATGATATAATCTATCCTAATCTATAGTACATCAAAACCATTATGTTTAGTTGAAACACATTTTCTGGAAGCTTTATATGTGAATGATTGATTATAAAAATTATCATGCATAGGCATAATTTATTATTTTTATTTTAGCAAATTTTCACTTTACTCTTTATGTTTACATTATTACTGTACGAGCTTGTTTCTAGTATTCATTCTTTTATGTGCGTTTATACAAATTTATATTTAAAAATATATGTGACTATTGAATTAATATGAGTATGCTTTAAATAAATTTTAATAAATGAAATAAATAGGTCGGGTATAACTTTAAATTACGCGTTTTAAAAACTGCACCTCCTCCATATATTACGTTGATAGAAGATGGTCACCTAGTTAAAAATATTTTTATTTGATTTGATTTGATTGATCAATTTGCAATTGGTGTCAATTTTATTAGTTCTTAAACCTGTTCGCAATAATTTGACGTGAAAAAATATGGCACTCTACGATAATGGAATCTTAATAATGTAAATGTGTAATGTAAAAATGACTTAAAAAACAAGACAAGATAAACAATTTGGATTTATAGAGAGACGTTTCGTTGTTCGAATGATTAATATTTTGTATTTCATTGGCCTTTGGGATCAGTACAGTTTCTAAATTAACTTGGAACTGCATGAACAAAACATACGAAAAAATTTCCCTTAAGTTATAAAACAGCAATGCTATAAGCAATTGGAATATACCTTGCAGCTACCTTTTTTGTTTTACATTTTTTCAATGGATATTCTAAAATCATAAGTACGCTTCAATATTTTTACACAAATCAAGTGGTCATGGCTAGTGTAAATTCTAAATGTGGTTGAAAAGTTGCGAGCGAAGCAAAGACTCTACATAAAAACCACAGTTGTTATGAAAATTAGATTTTAACAGAAGCGCTCAACCGTAAATTTAGCAAACAAAAGTAATGTTCACAACTAAGTCACATGATAAAAAAGAACAAATAACTCGCAATGAAACGTCTAAGCCGATGATTTATCGAGTTTTCCTCCACGTAAGAACATCATTAAACGTCGACTAATTATCATAAATGGTACATTTGTAAAACAGCAACGGCCGGGCGAGCAGGCGGCTCGCCTCTACATAAATTATTTCCCCATCTTCAATTTGCAGGCTTTAAATGCTTCGATTGCAGCCATAATGGTCACTGTCCATACGCGTTTAACTGGTTATGCTTCGATGCGTCCCGGCCTGATTCAACTAATTGATTGTCCGTTTTTCTGCATGCAGGCTTGCTTATTACTTGTTTTATTTGCTCTACTGTTTAAACTTTCTGTTCTCGCGTTTCGATCAGCACGTTTCCCCGATAAATTTTATTGCAGCTCCTGCTTGGATCGCGTTCTTTTCGGTTCTCCCCGCTTACCCATTCCAACTCCCGCCTCCACCCAAAAGCACATCTGCTCCAGGTCTCGGGACGTGTCCGGAAATTTCCGTTTTACGATCTAAGAACAGTTTCAGGAGGTAACCACCGGCATACAAGCGGCACATAAGCTAAGCACACACAGATATAAAGATTGATGCAGCTCCTTGCCCAAAGTTCGACCCGAGACAGAGCGGAGCCCTTCCCCTAATTCCGAAGTCCCCGAACGCTGTTGGTGGAGTTGAATCCAAACGGGATGATAAAAACCTTTCGCCTCCTGAAAAGGCACGCGGCTGAAATGCTTAAAAAAGGAATTGCGTGCTCCGAATCCTTGAATAACCATGCGCTGCAAAGAATCCTTAAAGCTTCGCTGAAGGTTTTTCTTGTTGGAAAACAGGATGTGCCGGTTTTCCAGACCGTATCAAAACAAATCTTCACTCCATTCAGATTGAAGGATGAATAAATATATAGATTTATGTATATCTGCAGGTTTTCGCACAAGGGAAAATCAATTAATCCTCGATTTTCACGAGGCGTGGCGGAAAGGAGTTTGATGGCTCGGGGGTTGAAATTCAAGATGCGCTTAAAAAACTGATTTTCGTGGAATATGAAGCGTAAGAAACCGTACGTAGGGACATTTTCGGAAATTTATGGTCCGTTTTCCCAGCACCTTAAGGAAAGGATTTAAGGATAAGCCGATAGGGGGTGTCAACGAAATTAAAATTCATGAGAAAAACAGTAGCTGCTTGCCTCTTCACAACACATATTTCAGTATGCTTGGTTCTTATCGGTCTCTGAGGGCTCTTACACTTGAAAGTGTTTCGCATACATTAGCTTTGGATGGGGGTGAGGGTCGTATTCAGTCAGGAGCCTCCTGATCCTACAACACATCCACAGACGATCTACCATCGCATCGCCGTCGTTCTGCTACCGCCATTCTGTAAGCACGTCGCTTTCCGTTTTCTCCCTTTTCAAGCGGCGCATTTAGCCATTTTTTTCTCCAGAAGAGAAACGGCAATGGATTTTAGGTAGCACCGAACACGATATTGTATGCAAATGTGTCTTTGTGTTGTACAAATTACCTCGTTTGTATTCTACCTGTGCATGTTGTGAATGCCGAGTTCTGTTTACATGTAGATGCCGTAAATGCAACGGAATTGACAAGAAATATTTTCTTCCCTTGCTTTGCTACAGTATGCCGGATCGGTACCCTTGACGTATATGCAGCATATTTAGAAATCGATCAAAATGGATTTTATGTTTAGATCGCTAATATTATCTTCATAACTTTTAAAAAAATACGATTTCTGCATTAACTAAACTAAAAACGAACGCTATGTTCACATACAACCGGCAATCACTGCAGCTACACATCTTATAACTAGACAGAAATATTATCAAAAAGTTAAAAAAAAAACCATAAACCAGTAATGATAGACAAGCTAAACAATATTTGCGGTACTAGATTTTAAACAGTTAGTTCGATTCGAGATATATCAACATTAATATTAGCAAATTTTCTGTTCCTTAATTTACATGTATAAAAAATTCAAATAAATTGTAATTTGTATTTATAAATCGAAAGTTTTAAAGTAGATGCAATAGGTGTGCAATCTATTCAACAAAATTTGTTCCAGCAGATATATTCAAATTATTGTCCACTATTTAAATATTGCTTAATTACATTAGATGCTAATCATCATGTGCAGTTATTTCCACCCATATTTCAAGGTGTAGTCTCTTCATTTTTTTTCATTTTGTGCGGTGTTGCATAGGTGTTCTATTTTTGGTATCTTGAGTCAATCGGAGTGAACATTTTGGCATTGTTGCGCCCTATTGAGTCGCTAAAGGGAAAGGATGGCGTTCCCACCAGTAGCTAATAGATTTTAGATGCACAGTTAAGTTTAGTTTACTTTTAAAATTGGTGTTAAGAAAAACCTTGTAAACGATAGATGTATCTATAATCATCAAGGGAAGCATTTAAATACAAACAATTATACAGTCTACTTGGTTTTATATATTTCTCTGTCGTATTGATGCGCATGAGTTGCGTCATTCGAGCCAATTTTTGGCCTACAAGCCGGATGCTACATTTTGTTCCTATCGAGCTAGACACCAAAATGTTTGCCCCTTTGAGCTGGATCATTTTTCGGTCTTTCGTCAACGGGTGGTGTATCATTTTCAAGCCAACGGCGATAAATGGTACAAAGAAGCTGTATTTAAAGCGCAACCCAATTAATGCAAGAGAGACGAAGATAGTGCACGAAGAAAGTGCATGAGGCACAAAGAAATTGTAAACACTCTAACGAGCATTGTTCAAAGTACAAGGTAGAAACAGGTCAACCCTATTGTTATCCTTTGGGAAAATATTACTATTTGGTTAGATTTTGTGCACCATCAAATATTATTCAAAATGCCTAGTAAATTGGGTTTGGCATTGTTTGCAAGAGATAATTGTGTCGGTAAAGTAAAAAAAATAAAATTTGGCTAGCAATTAACCTGGAAGCAGCACCAGGAACAATTGCAACGCGATTAGTACGAATTTAACAGGTTTACGACGAATTCTACGAGGCTCAGTTGGAAATTACGGCGTACAGAAAGTAAGAAAAAGACGAGTTAGTTATAGACCAATTTGAAAATGTATTTTTTGACACAGTAACTGAAGCAAAGATGCGAATTACAGCTGGACCAAAAGTGGCCAATGAAAATATACAGAGCAAATTGGAGTTACCGGAGCTTGAATTGCCTAAATTCAAGATTTAAGACACTAAGCATAAAAAAATTCTGTGCATCACCGAACAAAATAAAGAAAAGAAAAAGAAACAAATTTGGTGAAAATAGTAGCCGGTTATCAATAAATAAAATGTTTGTTTAGAAACAACATCACTTAAACATAAAATATCACTTCTGTTAGCAGAAGCGAAACAGTAAAGCAAAGTGGCTATTAAACGTCTCGATCTGCTAAATAGCGTTTTAATCATAATTTTCAATAATCAGATATTTAACACAATCTCATTAAAAATTCAGAATCTCCAATTAATAGATCTCACACCTGTTCAAAAAAGAGGGTGAATAAATAGTTAACGTCATTTCTAGATATAGACTATCTATTAGAACGTTGTGTTTGGTGATCGACTGACTAATTTTCACATCTACAGGGTTTGTACAAAAAGTAACCGGACTGAGCTGGTGACGCCCAACTAAAGCGTTTGTAAGCCGGTTTTTGATGCTCTAGTGGTGGTGGGGGATCAAGGGAAGGGGAGCAGGCCTGAGTCAGTTGCATCCAGACGCTTGGAGGGTTAGTATCGTGAAAAAGCGCAGTGCTTGTTCAGTGATCTCGTCGAAGTGAAAATGGTGCGTACCATCGAGCAACGTATTAACATCAAATTTTGTGTCAAACTAAAGAAAACACCTACGGAAACTCTTCAAATGATCAATGAGGTTTACGGTGAGGATGCTATATCCAAAACTCAAGTCTTCCAGTGGCACAAGAATTTCCGAGAGGACCGCGATGATGTCCACGACGAACAGCGCGCAGGACGTCCATCAACCAGTCACACGGATCTAAATGTGCAAAAATTTCGTGATGTGCTGAACACTGACCGTCGTCTGAGCATCCGAGCAATCGCAGAAGAGGTCGGGATTGATAAGATGACCGTTCACGACATTGTTAAGAACGATCGGGGCACGAGGAAGATCTGTGCCAAAACACCTGATGAACGAGCAAAAGCAGCGTCGTGTTGCTGTCGCTTCGGATATACTTGATCTGGTCAAGCACTCGAGGGCAAAGTTGCGACAGCCTTCCTAAAGCCCGGATACGGCATCACCGGACTTCTTTCTATTCCCCAAGATCAAGAGTGTACTGAAGGGGACACAGTGCGGGACTCTGGAAGCTGTTCAACTCGCTACGACGAGGGCTTTAGACGACTTACGGGTTGCCAACTTCCAGGGAACGTTCGGATACTGGAAAATCCGGTACCAAAGGGTTATAGATGTTGATGGGGACTATTTCGAAGATTTCTAGAGGAAAAGTGTAAAAATTTTGCCAATAAATATGTTTTCTGACCTCAGTCCGGTTACTTTTTATGTTGAATAACTAACAAATAAAGATATTAGTACAGAAATTGAATGATTGAATAACCACTCTTATATCTTGAAACCAGAAATGTTAGACTTGAACATAAGGTGACAAAGTAGAAATTAGCACTACAAAACAATGACCAAAAACCGAACTTTAGTTTTGTATTGCTTATCTATGGCGTTTTGTGAAAAAAATACTAAAATTATCTGCAATAGGTAATGAAATTTGAATATTTTTTCAAAATTAAAATTCATAAACAGCAGAATTATGGACAAAATGCTTAGTAAGAGAGGAGGCAAAACCGACGAGCACTAGTTTTTTACAAATATAATCAAATGTTCAATTTTTCAAAAACGAATATGAAAATATAAAATTTGAATTATATTTCTGCATAGGAGTTGGTATGTAATTATACATCTGCTATAACTTTTATACTGTACATATATGTATAGAGAAATGTTTTACTTTTCTGATGAAGAAAAAAAATTGATAAGCGAAGATTATCAGTGCGTTTGAAATAGATATCCACGAGTTAACATGAATGGAACATAACGCTCCGTTCTGACAGAATTATATGTTGTTTTAGATCAACATTCATCACTAAAGCAGCCATTCACCAAAAGTTAACGATTTCAGGACAACCTTATACCCAGCAGTCAGCGCACACAAAACCCATAGAATTGAAAGTGTATGTTTATACGAGCTTTGGTCGTTAAAACAAACGACCCCACATAGCCGGGAATCATATCCATTTTGTTTTAAACGCGGCAATAAATGGTTTTATGACCTTCTGTCGGTTTATGATCAAATTATTGCGTCCCTACTCGACTAACTACCGCGATAATGATGGTGACAGCTTAAAATCCTAAAGGGGCGACGTGACGCGACGGGAATTCTATTCCAGGAGGGTACGTTTTAGTAAGCCTTAGGGGATATGTTTCTTGGGGGATATACGCCTTAAGTAGTAAATCCATTTAAGATAAAATGGCAACCTTACAAAAAATCGATGTATTTCTCAGAATGCATTGCTAAACCCATTGTAATTGAACATAATATTAACAAAGAATTCAATTAATTTATCCTATTGCGAGCTGTAAATATATTTAGCCAACAACCAGTTACTGTGCTAATTAAGCTTCCAACGTTGATGTCGCGTCTAAGGCGATATAAAGTCATAATAATGCGTAAAAACTGTCGCTGTCATATTATTCAAAATTACAGCGGTAATTTGAAGATTCCTCGCGTGCCAGAGGCGGAATGACGGAGTTAGAACGGACAAAAAGCGCTGTAAAAGTTGTAGCAAATTAAAATGTTTTAGATTCTCGACATTCTCGCGATCTTTATATTATGAACGGAACATAAAAAAGCTAATTATACGCCTTAATTTTTCTAGAGCAAACACAATATTACTCTCATGATGAAGCGTCATGTCAATATCTTGCATTACTTATGTCTAACTTCACGGTGATTAAAGATTTTTCACGTGAGTTTAAATTCACCCCGAAAAGAATGTAGAAGTCTGCAAAGGAAAGAGCATAACTTCCTCAAAAGTTACTCAAATCATTAAAGCCTCGGATTATAATTATACAATTAATAGATCGTTTATCTTGGAGAAGGAAGCGTTGTCGGGAGAAAAGTCCACAAAGCGAGGCAAACTACAGAATGTACAGAATGAAAAGTAGGTGGAGAGCGGAGAGGAAGGATGATTGGATCATTCGCATAAGGAAGTGAGATAGAGTGATTGGGGGTAAGAAAGGAGGCAGAATGGAATCAGGATGAGTATTGAGGAAGGATTTTGCACACGAAGCCGAAATTTGAAAACAAACAAACCAAAACTCTGTCGGCCTACAGGCTCTGGTGGCGCGGCGGTGGTGTTTACCAATTAATAACTTTAATTAAAAAAGGGGGGAGAAAGTTTTAATTGACGAAAACCGGGACCATGGTGAGGCGCACAGAAGTTCCTCAAATTGAATTAACTAATTACGAATCGTCGGGTTGTGTATTGCGATGGCGTCGTATCCACCACGGCCGCGAGGCTGTCGTCCTACATCACTCTTGACAGTAAGATATTCTTTTACTGGGTCTTCGGGAACGGAACTGACGGACTCAAATTTCGCGTTTCACAATTATGATGGCTGCAATATTTGAAACCGCTCCGTATAATTCTAAACGAGAGCAGACTTAAAACACGACATTGGCCAAGCTAAAAACCGTTTAGCTCTCATTGTATTGTACCCGATCAAGGTTTAGTTCGCCCCTTCATCACGAAAAATACGACGGATATCGTTTTAAATTATCTTCTTTACATATAAAAAAAAACTACATCATACATCGTAAATTACTTAATAATAGGCTGTGGCTTATTGTATTTTATCTATAAATAAAATACATTAAATTTCTTTTAAGAATAGTAGAATTAGTGAAATGCCGACTAGACAAATTATGAAAAGTAACGTGAGAATAGCAAAGAATAGCAGGTGTTAAATAACAATTATTCAGTAATTTTTACATTCCCGTATTACTATACGAAGTATAATAATGGGTAGGTATTGGGATCATGAAAAAATTCGATCTCGAGATTACGACAGATCTCCACGTTTTAAGTGCCCCTGAATCTATTTTTACAATTTTTGGCATGTTGTCTGTGTGTGTGTTTGTGTGTATGGAAACGCAATAGCGGTCAGACTGTTTGAGGTGGAGCGATGAAATTTGGTATACGGCTATTATCGCAAAAATTTAGATCTGTATCAACTTTTGAGGCATGTAGGACCACCGGAAGTACCCGTTTACCTATACAGTTTTGAAAATTTTTCAAGTAAAGTAGTCTTTAAAATTAAGCTATCCGATTGGAATTTCGTGCACGTCTTAATTATCACAAAAAACTCGCAGACACATTTTTTTTATTTTCCCCTCTTTAGTTTTAGGTCCAATCAAATTTAAAGTATCATAAGAAATTTCTTTTCCGTTTCATAATTTTACGTTTTGATATTTACCATTTATTAATATATCAGTTAATTATAACAAAAAATTCAAACAGAATCCTATCGCATCAATATTTATCACCTCTTTAAGTTTAATAATTTACTAATGATACAGGCTGCACATACATCAACAAAATAAACGACGTTTACTAAATCCATTTCAATTGTTATACTTTTACACCATGCGGTTCTGTTAATATAAAGGCCAGGTTCAACGTCGAGATTTTGGCAGATTTTCACGTTGTGCCCCTTAATCTATCCTGACAATTTTGAGATGTCGATTGTTTTGTGTGTGTAATCTCGTAGCAAACATTATTTTAGCAGTGGAAACGGAATTTAGCATACAGTTTTAGTAAAATCATCTGTTATGAAGTATAGTACCACTGGAAGTACCTGTTGACCTATCAATTTACAATTTTTAAATTCTCATATTATGAAGTAAAGGATCTTCACGTTTAATATGTGTGTTTGTGTAAATACGATAGCGGTCAGACCATTTGAGGTGGAGCAATGAAATTTTATGTATGGCTAAAGTGAACTTTTTTATGATAATATTAAAATACCTAAGCAACCCGATTTGTGAATTACAAATATTTGATACAGCACTAAATAAATTATTTAAACTAGATATAGATTTCATAAATTGTACCTTCAATGGATTAGTGACGATTCTCTCTAAAAAAACCATCTATAATCATGCTTTAAATTAACATATTATTCTTTCAGTATAGACTAAAAAACTTGCAAAATTTAGTCAATAATTAATGAGAAACCCATTCCAAGATTTTTTGAGAAACTATATTGCTTTAATTTTATTTAAACATTATAGTTTAAAAATATCGCTAAAATTGAGTGGTCGAATGTTGACAAGTTATTCACCGATTCAATATGCAAATTTCTGCATAAATTTCACTAAAACGCATAAAACAATATTGTATTTAGCTTAATGTCGATAGGTACACCATTTGAGTCAGTAAGAATTAATTTATTCAAGTATTGAAAAACACACCATTGAGAGAAACTAAAACGAAATCTATGGCTGGAAAATTAAGGGTATGTCTCATTATCGTTCTCCCTATAAGCGGGTGTTTAGCAGGAATACGGGCACACAAAAAAACAAAATCCATAAAATTGCCAAAGCTAGACAAAAAATGGGTTAATTTTCTTAAACAGACCAGTTCCCAGTCTCATTTGTAAGAAAGGAAATGCCATTTCGAGTTTTTCCTCGTTTTTTCCACCGGAAGGCCGCGTTGCAGGAAAAAAAGATACGAGCCGAACAAAAACTGTTGACAAAGTAGAGAGAAAGCAATCATAATGTTCGTAGGGAGAAACTGCCGCCTGCTCGTTGAATTGATGCGTATTTTCCTTTTTCAGAGGAATCAACAAACATTTTGTTCCCAATAGATTTTTATTTTTTACCCTACAATACAATTTTTACCCCTTTTTTTCGCAAACTTTATTTGCAGTAACACGCCCCTGCTTTTCCTTCTTTGATGTCGTATTTCCCGTCAAGCGTGTCTTTAATGAACTGGCCCACGATTTTGATTGTCCTGGTTTTCCATTCCTCCAGGACGTCAGGAGGAGTGGTTACTTGGTCTCCCTCTAGGCGATTGATAACGGCCACGGCCAGGCAAGCGGATCTGATACCGGCTTGCTTAGTCAACGCTGCAAAAGGTACCGATTCCATCTCAATGTTAACAACTCCAGTGCATCTCGCTTTCCTCAAGAAAACCATTTTGTCGGCGTCTTCGTAATCGCAAACGGCCCCATCCAACCGACCTTGGCCTTCGTAAAAATCTAAAGTGTTCATAGTCTTCCCTATGACAGCATCAATTTTCAGGCTATCAGCAGTGGCTTTTAGGTCATTCGCCAACTGCTCTTCAAAATCGGTCGGCCGTTTGGTCAGCTTCAGCAAAACAGGCAATTCGTAAGATTCGTTCAGCATGCCATCCACGGCGCTTTTGGAAATGCAAACTGTTCCACCGGGAACTCCAAGACCCCCGCAGGTTCCCAGCCTCATAAAAATAGGGTCTTTGGCTTTCGCGTGGTGCATTAACTTTATGAGTTCGTTTAAAAGGATGCTAATGGAAGGGGAACCCATTCCATGGCTGACAGTAACCACAGGGCCAACTTTGTACATAGAGTACCTTTTAGCTTCGGCCGTCAGGTCTTTCAACTTGAAGTTAAAAGGAATCGGCGATCCAATAATATCGGCTAAATAATTAGCATAAGACAACATCCTGTCGGGCGTTCCGCCCATCAAGACAAATCTCGTATCACCAAACATCGTAGCCAAATCCTGAGTTCCACTGTTAAAACCTAGATGGTACAAAAAGTCCTCTTTCATGCGCGCGATATTAGGGTTATTGAGTTTGACTGTGCCCATTTTTATTTCTTATTTTTTTGGTGGTTGTATTTTTATGAATATTTTGACGAACGAGAATTTTGATGGAGTTTCAAAGACAAACAGATGATTTAAATTATTTTTTAGTTGACTAGATTTTTGCCGTAGCCATGAAAACGTGTATTCTTTTTACTATTGAAGAGGCACTTACCTTATCGTCTTCGCCCTCACTATCACACTGCAAAAGAAAAGAAAAAGAAATTCATTAGTGCGAACGTGTAACTATGGAATGGTGTTGTTTGCATTTTACAAGGGAAAAATACTTACGATATATCCTTTTCCGGAACTACATCGACTACTCGCCTGAAAAATAAAAATATTTTATGAAGTAATGCCGTTCAATTTATATCCAAAGCTTACAGATTACATAGTTATATTTGACGGTCAACATCAGAAATTGTTTCTCTTTTCAAACACTAACAACACATTATTGCTTTAATGGAATATTTCAGAACTCAATACATGGCAATCTTTAAGATTTAAAACTATTTACAAAATAGAAGCGAACATAAACAACGTTTTTGAAAGTACATTAGCATTATAACGAGCAAAATTATGTTCTTTAAGTCCGACTTTATTAAAAGAAAACTATGTGAAAGCAGCGTTAGTTGAATTTAATACAATAGGCAAGATAACCACATATACCAACAATCTAGTTGATTTTAAAACACAAAGATATAAAATACCTAAAGCTGGAGTGTCTCCAATCAACATTTCCCTATAGAAACATGTATATCAAGTAATATCTAAAATGACATAAGTAAAAACCAGCCACAGCTTCATGACTGACAAATCAAAACTTCAAAATGTTGAAATTATAACGAAACTGCATGTTTAGTTAGGCTGGAATCGCCACAGCATATGAGTGAAAACTTCAAAGTTTCTAGGAGAAAAAGTTGTGGAAGATGTTCGAAAAAGTATTCTTTAATATGGCAATTCATTGCAACTATCTAAATATATTATGTGCAACTAGTAGATATTAATTCTAAAAATTAAGAGTTTCTAGAAAATTAAACATTCAAAATACCACCTCCATTAATATCTATTAATCGAAAAATTTCAAAATATGATACTTTTTCCATGATTATTTGCATTTGTTTGGCTAAGCTAAGATCATGAAATTTTTGATTATATTTTTCAATGATATTGAAAATTGATTTGTATATAACTATTTACATTTTTTGCTTATTACTTAACAATGTTGTAAGATTTTCCTTGTAGTTTTTTTTGAGGTTCTCGCAACTCTAACTGTAACAAAACGAACGAATAGAAGATCCTGTATAGATGCTATAAAATACAATATTGAGAAAATAAAATAAAACGTTATTGAAAATTTTGACTTTTGACATAATAATAAAAACCTAACAGTGCAATTGTTGTAAGCGGAAGTAATCTTCTAAAAATTGTGAAAATAACAACTACAAATATAATAAGGGTATTTTATCATGTATATTAAAAACTCCTACAAACAAAGTGTTGAAAACGTGCAAAATTCAAATTGATTAATTAAGAAAGTCGCAGGAATTGACCCCGGAGTGCATTGAAAACGATTTAATGACAAATTGCGGTTAAATTTACGATAAAACGTTGTAAGAACTACCAATGGTAACATATGTTAGAAAAGTCAAAAAGCTGATGAAAAAAATTAAATAAATCCTGAAAATTTATAAAAAATCTTCCAAATTACTTAAGCCGAGAAAGTCCCACTTTTTGTGTTATACATATCAATGCCTACTTGAGAAGTAATTATTAAAACTAGAAAAACAGTACCTCCGGAGCTCCAATTCCGATGAACTTTTGCATATTTTGAGGCTTCGTGGCAATTCTGACGTATACGAAATTTTAACTCGTTATTATTTGAAAATATACTTTCGCAATATTTTCCTTTTAATTCTCCGTTTAGTAATACAAGAATGTAAAAAGAGACTAAGTTTCCGATATCAGCTATCTTTTATTTCATAATTAAAACGTAGTACAAATGTATGAAAATAAAAAGCAAACGAAAATGAGAAGAGAGGAATAACACATACATTCGTTTTTCATTTTATTTAAGCTCAAGATATTGCTAAAGGAATTAACGAATTTAATTTAAGTTCACTTTACAACAAGCTGTCTGTACATATAATCCGTATTGTTTTTTGTTTTACTCTCAACTATTTATAGATGAGTTTACCAGCGTCATTCAAAACCTACAACTGAAAGAAAAACCAGAATCTTTAAAAAAGGTAAGCCTTGAACTATTACTAGCAAAAAATATTAGAATAGAGTTAGCAGTAAGCATATGAGATAACAGTTGATGGCCAGCGATTCTGCTTTTAGGGTATCATTAATTCATTCAACACACTTCAAACAGATCCAAAACAGGAAAATGAAATTGTTTAGCAAAAATTAAAATAAGTCGTATATCAGCAAATGATTAAATGAAAATGCAAAGAAATGTTCAGAACTATTGAAATATCATAAGATAAAAGTGAAGGAAAGTAAAACTAAAAAAAAATTTAGTTCGGAAACCAGTTAAATTATAATAAATTTAATTTTTATATATATATAATATATATATTATGTATATATATAATATAT
>JAWQRO010000140.1:0-52802 GCA_033557835.1 Helochares maculicollis
ATATATACATCTTATGGTCTTAAAAATGAGCACAGACTTTTTTATTAGACAATATATTTTTAATTCAGAAGTGTTGTATTTAACACTTGAATTGTTTTAGGGAAGAGGCTCGTGATATGTTCTATCACGCCTACAGAGCGTATATGGAAAATGCATATCCAGCCGATGAGTTAATGCCATTGAGCTGTGCGGGCAGGTATAGAGGGTTAACTCCAAACCGTGGTGATATTGATGATTCATTAGGAAAGTAAGTTATTTGCAGTGTTTTCAAAAGTATTGTTTTAAACAATTTTCATTGTTTTGCAGTTTTTCCTTAACACTCATCGACACTTTAGACACTTTAGTGATATTAGGGGATTTGGAAGAATTTGAACATGCTGTTAAACTGGTTATCAAAGACGTATCTTTTGATAATGATATTATAGTTTCTGTTTTTGAAACAAATATCAGGGTGCTGGGGTAAGAAATATGTTTTACGAAATGATTTACATAAAATTTCCACTAAATGAGTGAAAGCAACCAAATTTCTGGACCGACCGAATTAAATTTAATTCTTTGCAGGGGTTTGCTTTCCGCACATGTTCTTGCTGAGTATTTACAGCAAAAAACTGATCTACTACAATGGTACAAAGGGGAATTATTGGATATGGCCAAGGATCTTGGCTACAGGTTATTGCCTGCTTTTAATACCACTACAGGCATTCCGCATTCAAGGGTAAGTTGTTTAATTATAAACTGTCAATTCGCAGAACCAAACCAATTTCCTATAATACAAAGCTGGTTAAAGAAAAAACAATCTATTACCAGTACCTCATGTACCTCATTTTTAAATCCTTTGTCTATTAATCTTCTTAACAGAATTTTTCATAACATTCATGCTACACCTGAAAAATACTCACCACGTACATCAAAAATCCTTGGCTTTAAGGCATAAAATGTTTGTTATTATAAGTTGTCTTTACTTTCCTGTAGGTCAACTTAAAATACGGTATTAAATCCGACCGTTTGGAATCAGCCCGTGAAACTTGCACAGCTTGCGCAGGCTCCATCATCCTTGAAATGGCTGCTCTGTCTCGCCTATCGGGCGAACCGATCTTCGAAGAAAAAGCTCACAAAGCCATGAACGAATTGTGGAAAATGCGCCACCGCAGCTCTGACCTCATGGGAACAGTTCTTAACGTACACTCAGGAGATTGGGTGCGTAGGGACTCTGGGGTCGGAGCTGGAATAGATTCGTACTACGAGTACTGCCTCAAAGCATACATCCTTTTGGGTGATGACAGGTACCTCAATCGCTTCAACAGGCATTACAGTGCCATCATGAAGTATATCTCTCAAGGACCAATGCTTCTAGATGTTCATATGCACAGGCCTCATACAAATTCACGTAATTACATGGACGCCTTATTGGCCTTTTGGCCGGGTCTGCAGGTTTTAAAAGGAGATATTAAGCCCGCCGTGGAGACCCACGAAATGCTTTATCAGGTGATGCAAAGGCACAAATTCATCCCGGAAGCTTTCACGACGGATTTCCAAGTCCACTGGGGTAACCACCCGCTTAGACCGGAATTCCTTGAGTCAACTTATTTCCTATATGGTGCTACAAATGATCCTTATTACTTAGAAGTAGGTAGAAATGTCTTGAAAAGTTTGCAAAGATACGCTAGGGTTCCTTGTGGCTACGCCGCTGTGAATGACGTGAGAACGGGGAAACAAGAAGACAGAATGGACTCGTTTGTTCTAGCGGAAACATTCAAGTACCTTTATTTATTGTTTGCCGATAAGGAGGACCTTATTTTGAATTTAGATGAATTTATTTTTACTACCGAGGGGCATTTGTTGCCCTTGTCTTTGGCTGTGCACTCAAATACATCTAAATCTGCTGTAGAAGAAGATTTAGAAGACTACGAGTTTGCTAGGATGTGCCCAAACACCCTGCAGTTGTTTCCCGAGTCAGTGAGGAAGCCTCTAAGGAATATGGTGGATGGAATTTGTCCGAGGCGAAACATCAAGCGCAAATTAACTGCTTCCGAATTTTCATCTTCCAATTTGAACCACCTGAAGCTCATTAAAGATATGGGTATTAATATAATCGCGTTAAACGATGGAAGGGTCCAGCTCTTGCATACATTTTCGGCGGTAAGTGATAGTGGTGAAATTTTCAATATTACTCTTGCATACAATTAGTTTCGTTTATACATACATATTTTTAATTTCCACTATATTTTTATTATATAAATTGAGAAGCGGGTCGACTTTATAATTTAAATGGCCATGTTGAACTAAATTGTAATAAAGTTGATTGTTTTCTTTCTTCTTTTTCTTTCTTATTGATTTACTCTTATTATGTTCTTTAACATTTTGTATCTCAGCATATCAAATTTTTTGTAACCATTTAGATTATTTGCATTCAATTTTTATTCTTTAATTCTTGATTCTATGTTTCTATGTTGATTCAAAATTGGTGTTTTTATCAAAATTATGTAATTTTTATTATACACAGTTTTCTTAGATATTTATTTTTTATTTTAAATTGCTGTTTCTACAACTTTATGCGATTGTTGTAATTATTTGATGTTAAAATTTTGTATTACCATCACTTTTAATGAGTGCTAAGATTTATATTGCCGCTACGTTTTTTTGTTACAATTTCACTATTTAGTACCATTTGATTATTTAAACAAAGTTTTTGTGCCATGATTTAAAAAAATCCTAACAAAGTTGAAGCATCCAAAATCAAGAGTAGATCAAGTTATGGTTTTGGATTTGATGAGAGTTTTTGGAAATTTATGGTATGTGTTTTAATGCTTATTTTTATTAATTTTAAGAAAATTCGTTTCGTGTTCTATTTTTATTTATAAATTTAAATGTACTAATATTTTTTAATTATTTTATTTTATGTGCTTCAAACTAACATAACTAATGGTGGGTAGGAAGGGGATAACAGATTAAACGGATTAATTGACTTTAGAGTGTCTAATCATTATTATGTTGAAAATACAACTGATATACACACTTGTCATGTGTATTAACAATTAAGTGTTGTAACTGCTCTAGCTGGATTGCTTACTTTATCTTTCATAATGTTGAATTCTCCTGTGGGGCTTTCCTCAAATTAGACCGAAAGATTGAATATCTATTTAAACAAAAATAACTACACTTTCTTATGATTACTTTTTAAAACCTGAAAATCATTAGTTTTTGAGACCAAAAAAATCAACTTTTGTTCAATTCTAATAGTTGCACATACATTTCGTAGAATAGCTTCGTCTTCTTTCAAAAAGTTGTTACGCAAAATTGAAAAACCTAAACATCAATTTTGTTTTTTATAGCATCAACACCTTGTTATTAATTATATTGATCCATCTTTTCACACCTATAGAATTTAAAAGACTAAAGAAATGTCTCATTATTTTTATGAATGTCACCATATTTACCACTTCTGTAATAAATAATTGAAATTTTGAAAATCGGGACAGAGTGTGGTTCTTAACTTTATATAAAGATTTTAAACGTTCAGTTATCATTTTTAACATTTCTTGTTTTCAACATAAGAAAGATATTTTTAAATCATTCAAGTCCTAGTTTCAACTTCTTCAGAATGGAATTTCTAAAATTTCTTCCCTGTTTGTTGCTCATAGCTAGAAAATATTACTCTTCTCAGTTAGTTGCAGTTAGGCCTTCATTAGTAAATCAGCACGTATACTTTGTCATACATTTGTTTCCACAAATGACGATTTATAATCTTAAATGCTTTAGTGCTGAGAATTATGGTGTTTTTATAAGGTGCAATAAATCAAATCATTATACTTTTTTACAATAAATTTTGCTATTGCCATGACAATTTGTTAAATTGATAAAAGGGAGATAGTAGTTGTTAAAGTTTGTAAGCCTTGCGCTAGTAATTTCTTTTGAATTTATAGATTAAATACTATAAACTGGAATAAAATCTGTTTATTTACTTCTCCATTAAAATTTCATTGTGCCTTATGGTATTAAAAAATGTCCCTATAATAGTTACTTTTACATAGAACTTTGACGGTTTACGTAATCTTTAAATTATTGTTTGTAAAGAAATTACTATATTGATTTCTTTATAGAAACTATCAGTTTCTTAGCATTAAAAAAGAAGAGTGCATGACCAAATTGTATAGTACTAGCTAATGTAAATGATAAAATATTTTTTATCTGTATGGTTCAGTATTTATTTTCAACAAATTAAAGACACTTTGTATCAAAGAAACCAACCACCACTTTAGCCTTTCTCCTTCTTTGATTTTAGGCCAAATCAGCAGCGGATGCCGAAGAAGGCCTCCTTTTCATGCAGGAGATGGTTGAGCTCTCCAAGGTACAAGGCACCCAACCTGATGCCTCTCCTCAAGCAGTTTCATTCCCTATGAAGCTTTCGAGTGGCTTCACGAACACCATGGTCCTTCAAGCCGGACCATCGCATTTTGGAGTCAACTTAAGGGGTGACCAAAAAGTAACAGCCAGGGCTATCATAGTCCATCCATTTCGTGGGTGCACCGATTTGCCTCAAGCAGATCGAATCAAAGGCAAAATTGCTATCATGGAAAGAGGTGATTGTATGTTTGTTGACAAAGCAAGGCGAGTGCAGAAAGCTGGGGCCATCGGAGGAATAATTATTGATAACGTCCCTGGTAGCAATGGCGAATCATCACCGATGTTCTCTATGTCTGGTGATGGAACAGACGACGTCACGATACCTACAGTATTTCTGTTTTCTCAAGATGCTTCCAAGCTACTGCTGAGCCTTTCAAAAGACCCCACCATAGAAGTCACAATAAGTGAATTCAAAGGTACCTCAGATTTTTGGCCTTCCAACGAAGATGAATCTATGTTCCAAAAAATTAAAGTTTCCGTCCAAGAGTTTCTCAATAAACATACAGGCATCGCATTTACTGAAACCGTAAAAGTAGGTAGTTTTAAAGCAAACGTCGGTCTGGACAAAATAAGGATCACATATGAAAAGACCGAAGAAGAAGACATTCCAACGGAAGAAATCACAAACCCCCAGTGGAGCCAATTGCGAAAAGGGCTCCTCCAGTCTATCTTGCATTCGGAAACGAAAGAATTATTCGTGCCTATGAACATTTTGCGGATTTACTATCAAACTCTAAGCGGGCTATCGTCAGATGAGCTGAAAAAACATGACCTCAGCAAACAGACGGAGTGGCTCCTTAAAGAGCTTTCAATAGAGTTTCACAAGAAAGATGACGACCTTCTGGTAACGGTCGAAAAAGGTAAGGAGGTTACATTGGTGCCGGAAAAAATAACAGAAAAAGACGCTCTATACACCAATACCTTGCAAGACCTTTATGTCTTCGAATCCAACCGCAAAAAATTACAAAAACTCAATTCGATCTTCCATGGGATTAACCAAATAGAGAGAGACATTATCGAAGAACTGAAACAAAGTAGTGACGATTTAGTTGTTAGTGATGAGAGAAAGACCGCTGATAAAGTGATAATTACAAAGGAACAGTTGGAAGCTAGTGAGAATGCAAGTAGTAGCGAAAAAAGTGATGATTTAAATAAGGATTTAAAAAAGAAAAATCATGCTAGTGATGAATTATGATAGATTCTGAGGAAAAAATGCTGTGTTAAAATTTTGTTTAAGGTTTACACTTTCGGTTCACATCTTCAATTCTTTTTATTAGCTGATTAGCTAAAAAGATGGCTAATGGTTTCTTAAAATGGTATGCAGTTTCTTTGGGGTAATAAACAGTTTCAATATATGCTAAAAAATTGTGAGCGGTTTTTAAAGTATTTAAAACAATTGTTTAAAGTATTCTGAACATATTTGAAGAAGCGGAAACAATTTTCAAGGGATTCCAAACAATTTCTGAAAGATTACAGACAATTTTCTGATGGATGTTAATATTTTTTAAAGGATGCTAAATTTTTAAAGAACCTTCACATTTGCTTTTGAAAGTGGTGAATTTGTTCCTCTTTAATTTATTTAAGGAATATGCGTTGGTTTAAAGATTTTACTTTAATTGTGTCTACTTTGGCGATTTTTGATTTTGAGGCAATGCATAAGTTTTTGTGATTATTCTTGGTATTCCATTGAATTGTGGTATTTTTGATTAGTCTCTCATGTTACATCACAGTCTTATTCAATTTGTATCGTACTGTATTATCCAAAGACAGACATCAAAAGTAGGCAAAAATGTTATCACAGTAAATCATGAAACAGGTATGATTAACCTTTGGAATTAGGAGTCTTTGACATGAAAGAAATAATTCATAGAAGCGGTATATTAGTAAATGGCAAATTACATCACAAAAATTTGATGCAGAAAACCATTAATTCTCTATGATTTAAGTAGAGCAAACGGAAAAAGTAAATAATTTAATGAAGTTGATTTATTTAAGACATACGGCTTAATATCTCTTTCATTTGTGCCTATTTTTCTGAAATCATCCGCATACTCAGGTATACCTATCAAGTATTAAGATAGTGCAAATGTTAATTTTGGGGATTAGGGGTCAACTTTCATCATACTCAATTACTCTTAATTTTCTTTATCCTGTATAAACAGAATTGTGCAATTAATTCAGAAATTTTATCGTCTATATTTAAAGAATTTGTAGAACAATCCCTGCTCAGGCAAACCTGATAAGTATACTGATAATGTGTATAGATCCTTTATACCAAAATTTGTATCTTATGAGATTCTAAAGTACTTAAAAGCAATGCTAAACACGTTCCATTGTTAACAACAAATAAAATTTGAATGACTAAATTCAATGAAAAATAGTTGGCCACAGTTTCAGGAAAACTAAAGAAAAAGTAAGTGTTTAAAGATACTTTATGCAAGGATCATTATTTTCTACTAAGGATATATCAAGGGACATTTTTTATGTAAAGGATGTGTGGTCCTTTAAAGGATATTTCTTCATAAATAGGATAGTTTTTTACTAACGTCATTGATGTGTTAAAGTTGCTTGATTTTTTCATAATTATTTTTTTATTAATTACTTTACAATTGGTGGTTTTGCTTTATGTCCGTGATTATAGGAAAGTATGATCAATTTTTATATTTTTTGTATCTTAAAAACAATGCTTTAAATGAAGTAATTTTTGTAAAGGTGATTTTGAGAAACAATATTTTGAATAGTGTGATTTTATTCTCCAATCTGGTTTCTTGAAAGGCAACTTCTTCAACTGATTTTTTGTCAATTTTTCAATCGATTTGTTTAAAAGTGATTTCTTTAAAGGATATTGCTTTTTAGAATAAATGATCTTTTTCAGTTTTATAACAGAGCCTTCTACATATCTTAAGTTTTTTGGTAGGGTCAGAAGAATTTTGTAAATAGCAAGTAAATTAATTACTCATTTGAATTCCATTATTCTAAGTGTTTTTATTTCAATGTAAGTGTATATAAATATTATATTTACAAAATTCTTTGAGCGATTTTCAAATTTGTACATTGTAACAATATGTAAATAAAATAATGAAACTATTTATTAATTAGAAACCTAAGTTCAAAGAATGTAAAATATTTTTATAAAAAAATACCTTATATTGTTGATATATGTACCAGTTAATAAATTTTATTATATAGAACGACAACTCGTTTTTATTCTCCTTAAGTTTTCACAATGGCTCATGAATGTAGGTTGTTTCACAGTTTAGCTACTTTCTACTTATATTGCTAGGGGTAGTGTTTAAATTTTTCCATTATGAGTCCCATTTTTATCTCCACATTTTGTGTCCCTGAATCCATTTTAACCATTTTGGCATGTCTGTGTGTGTATATACATAAACACGATAGTGGTCAGACCGTTTGAGGTGGAGCGATGAAATTTGGCATACAGCTATTATTGCAAAAACTTAGATCAGTATCAACTTTTGAGGCATATAGTACCTCTTTCCTGCAGTTTTTAAATGTTTTCAGGTAGTCTTTAAAATTAAGCTATCGGATTGAATTTTGTGCACATCTTAACTATCACAATAAACTGACATATACAAATTTTCAATATGATTGCTGGAGTATAAATCATACTGCAGGGAAATGAGATCAGTGCAGCGATTATCAGCTATAAGAGTAGCTTCTGCATACTGCACTGTCCGGTACGACGCTGTTACAGTGGCTGCATCATCATTCCAATCGACATACTTGCTTCAGAACGAGACCAACAGCATCATAAAATGAGGAACCAGGGAATTAAAACTACTTTAAAAGAGGAAAGACTGGAAAGCATACACCAGTGGCAAGAGCGATGGTACATTTCCACTGAAGGTGCTTGGACACGCCGTTTAATCCCAAACACAACCGAATGTGTCCGCCATGAGCACAGAGAGGTTGGGTACTACATCATCCAACTCCTTACTGGGCACTGATACTTCCAAGCATACTTGCACAGATTCAGGAGAACAGACACTCCACATTGTCATCAATGCTGCAATACAGAAGAAGATGCAGGAAACGTTTTCTAAAAATGTCCGTACTTTCAGAGGAACCGAGAAGCACTGACAGAAAAGTTGGGCACTAGCAAAAGCCCAGAAAACATAATATAACATATGCTGATCAACACAGACAACTGGATGAGTATAAGCAATTATGCAGAGGAGGTCCTTAAAAACCTTCGCAGTACGTATGAAGAATAACAAATAAAATGACATAGGAGAGCAGTAATCACCCTTGTGAAGATTCTCAAGAGTCCCGCAGGGGTCATAAAGTTCAAGATCAAATGGGCAGGGGGTTTTAATTGTCAAGAATTTTTCTCCTTGATCCCCTTTAAAAAAAAACATGATCGGGGCACCGAAAGTGCTCTATTTATAATTTTGAAAGTTCCAATTTTAGTAGGCCTTACAATAAAACTTTTACGAAAATGGTTAAAATGGCAAATATAGCAATAGCAAATAGTACCGCATAAATTTGATAATCAGAAGTGGGACTTTCATTTTTTAGTTAAGAATTTATATTCTAAAATTGGACCTTTCCTTTCTTTTATGAATTCATATTTTAAATTTGAATCTTTCACGAAAGGTGTTCACAGGCGTTCAATATTACAAACGAGTTAAGAGTATATATATTTTTTTAATTATTGTACTTTACATGAAGAAATATTAAAACTGTTCCGATTATGTATATGTACTGAAAAGTAATTGAATATTCCTTGTGAATATATTAATGCGTTGAATATAGGTATAAATAAATTATGAACATTGAAACTTTTGTTTTTATATTTGAAGCGCATGTAAGTGCTTGTAGTTTTATTATTATTAATTGAGTGGAGACACTCCAGGTTTTTGTAGAAAGGATTCAAGACCAAATAATCCATAGCCTACCCGAATTAGATTCCCAACCCTGAACAACATCCTAATTACCAATCTGAAAATGAAAAGGTGCTCAAAGAGCTGCAAAAGCACAAATCATTTCGCAAGCAAACAAAAAATTGAACAGAATTTATAATTTTATTTGTGAAACTATCACTTAAAACTTACAAAAACAAACAGATACAGTTGTATTATAAATATATTCTATTTAAATTAAAAATAAAAATGCGTTACAAATTTAAATTTACAACAAAAACTACTTAGCAACTTCTTTAGGCAATTCCGGTTTCGGTGATGCTTCCTCCCTTTCCTTGTTCCAATCTTTTAAGCCCTCAGGTAATCTTGTATCCTCCTCGAAGGACCCGGTGCCTTCAACAAATTCTTCATAAGTAGATTTTTCAGGGAACGGTCTTTTGCCTAACAACTCAATCATGTCATCACGACTTAAAATCTCTTGCTTCAGCAACCTTTCTGCTACTTTCTGTACGTCTTCTTTATGCTTCGACAATAATTCAGTGGTGTGTTTATGAGCTGCATCAATTAAGGTCTTGACTTCAGCATCGATCAATTGCGCTGTATTTTCAGAGTAGGGCTTTTCCAACATCATTTCGCCTTCTTTCGGCATATCAAAGCTAACATTGCCTACTTTTTCGTTCATTCCATAATGAACCACTTGGGCGTAAGCGCTCTGAGTTACTTTCTTAAGATCGTCTTGAGCTCCCGTTGTGATTCTCTTAAAGAACAATTCTTCAGAAACCCGCCCTCCCAATGTCATGCACATCCTATCAAACAACTGTTCTTTCGAGTATAAATATTGATCTTTAGGCAAGTACTGAGCATAGCCCAATCCTTTACCCCTTGGTATAATAGAAACTTTTAACAGAGGATCAGCGTATTGGAGGAACCACCCAGCTACAGCGTGCCCGGCTTCGTGATAAGCTACTGTTCTTTTTTCTTCTGGAGAAAGGACGTTTGTTTTCTTTTCCATACCTGCTACAACTCTCTCGATGGCTTGCTCAAAGTGCTTCATAGTAATTGAATCGTTTAAGTCCCTAGCCGCTATTAATGCAGCCTCGTTACAAACATTAGCTATATCAGCACCCGTGAACCCTGGAGTAAGTGCTGCCATCTTCCTAGATAAATCGACCTTATTTAAATCTGTTTTCAATGGGCCTAAATGTACCTTAAAAATACTAGCTCTTCCTTTGATATCAGGAGCAGGCACATAGATTTGGCGGTCAAAACGACCTGGTCTTAGCAATGCCTTATCTAAAATGTCTATGCGATTTGTTGCGGCTAAAACTACGACATTTGTTGTACTATTGAAGCCATCCATTTCTACCAGGAGTTGATTTAACGTGTTTTCCTGTTCTGAGTGGCCTCCAAAACTTCTGCCTCCGCGCTTTCTCCCGACTGCATCAATTTCATCTATGAATAATATGCAAGGAGCATTTTTTCTAGCCATGGAGAATAGATCCCTGACACGGGACGGCCCAACACCGACGAACATCTCGAGGAACTCCGAACCAGACACGGTTATGAACGGCACGTTGGCTTCACCAGCTGTGGCTTTGGCTAAAAGAGTTTTACCAGTCCCAGGCGGCCCTGTAATATATGAATATTATTTTTGCAATATGGCACACTGAATATGGAGCTTGTGATGGTTTTGTGTTAGAATACGAATCATCAGTATTATACGGTGATTATTATTTGTTTGATTATTGAACATTACCTGTTAACATGGCGCCCTTTGGAATTTTAGCTCCCAAGTCCATATACTGTTGTGGATTTTTGAGGAAGTTAACAAATTCCATAATTTCTATCTTCGCTTCTTCACAGCCAGCCACATCTCTAAAACACAACGAATGTTTTTCATTTATACAGACTGAGCGTTTGAACACACATAATGAGGAATGCTTCAGCAACTACTTACTTAAACCTGACGCCGATATCACTAGAATTGATTAATTTAGCAGTGCTTTCCATAACGCCTCCAAAGAGGCCCCCTCCCCTTCGTCCCTTTCGGCCGCCCATCATTTCAGCGGATCTTCTCATCATGTAAATTAGAAAACCTATAATTAACAAAGTCGGAAGAACTCCAGACAGACTAGCAGCTTCTATTTCGGTTTTGTATATAACTGGTACGAAATTTGGTGGTTCGATATTCATGTCCATTTGGGCGTTTTCTAAATTTCTTTCAAAAGAATCGACACTTCCGATGTTGAACCAAAGAACATTCTGTAAAGTTAAGAATACAGTAAATCTAGAGAACTGTCTTCAATTTAAAAGCGAGGAACTTACTGAACCATTTACGGAATTCCCTGGTGTTAGCTTTACTCTGACCCATTTTTTATTTACAACTTCCAATTTTTCTACAACTCCTCTAGCTAAGTAACTGAAATGAAATAATTGGTATAGCAAAAATATTATTCGATGATAATCATAGAGTTTCCTCAAAGTTAAATTGTGCACACATCTTATAAGTCATAGAAAAATAGTAGATACAAAATTGCAACGTGTCCAGAGCGCCCAAAGTGTTACTTTTTTATTTTAAAAATTTTCCATTAAAAAAACACAAAATTTACAAAGCTGCTAAAAATTATAAAATTAGCTATTAGTTCAGTGTAGATCCTAAAATCAGAAGTGGGACTTTACATGCAAATATTTGATTTTTTAGTAATAAATGTAGTCTGTAACATTAGCGTCATTATAATTATGAATTTACATCTTAATATTGCACCCTTATGCAAAAGGATTTATAAGCATTCAATATTAGAAACAACATTTGAAGTATGTTGTTAGCATATAAAATATTGCACATTACCTATAGTTTTATTTAAAACGTGCACCTTTATTAATGTACTGCAAAAGAATTCTTTAAATGTATGTGTGAAAGCATACGTAAATAATAAAACATAATGAACATATTTTATTTGCATTTTTGCATCATAGCGAGTTTTTGTTATATAATCATTAATATCCGTAGGTACTTTTATTCAGTACATATATGAGAATATTGAAAATAGACTCTTGATATCTATTTAAGCATTAATCAGTCTATGAAATTTGTTTGCATCAATAAAATTTATGAATAATCCCATTCATTGAATATCCTGTTGTAGAAGTCGAGAAAATGAGAAGAAAGGGAGGAAAATATTTTTCAAAGATTCCTGCATGGTTCCCAGTTATGTGAATGTGTGTCAAAAGACAAAACAATTTTTTATGTGTTCTATATTGTAAGTTGTAATAATTTAAATATGATATTTCAGAAGATATGTAAATTGTCTATTCCAAACTATCATGAAAAACCGTTACTAAGTTTCTTGAACTTATACAAAAGTGTAAAAAATATCCCATATTTCCGTGTTTTAAAATTTTTCATATTTTAAAAAGGACTAATGCATTATGTTATGTCACTTAAGTGTAGTCCATCTATATTATATATCAATCTCAAGCTCTTCAGATGAGCCGAAGTATTTTTGAGCATATCAAATGTTTTGTTCATTCGTCAAGCAGTTAGATAAAATTGTTTGGAATAGGGGCCATTTAAATCTACTTACGTTAAATCTAATGGAACCTCTAAAATCAAAAT
This sequence comes from Helochares maculicollis, assembly GCA_033557835.1. Classification (NCBI taxonomy): domain Eukaryota; kingdom Metazoa; phylum Arthropoda; class Insecta; order Coleoptera; family Hydrophilidae; genus Helochares; species Helochares maculicollis. Next base: position 12,904 of record JAWQRO010000140.1, read on the forward strand.
TATCATGAGTATCTAAAAACTATTGACTAAGAGTATGGACTCTGTTCAATTTGATAAGCATAGAAAACCAAATTTCTAAACAAAAGCAAAATGTACTGAATAATTTAAACATTAAATAGATAATTTAAAGTACTTTCCAACAAAAAACTTACTTATGAACAAATTCTTTCCAACCAATTTCTTTATAGCCCATCTCCCAAAAAACTAAGGTGGCCAAAAATGCTATCGCTCCAGCAGCACCGAATATATACCATTTATCTTTTTCCCCATCACCGAATGGTTTGCCCCCGCTGCCTCGGCTGCCTGTCCCTCCAAACAAGCCGAAAGACCACTGATCATAAGGTTTTTGGGGGCCCCGTTGGGCTGAGGTAGATGGAGGCGGTTTAGGCTGACTCTGTTCGGGTTTTGGTTCAGTTTTGGCTTCTTTTTCTTTAGCATTTTGGGGCTTGGTTTCTTTCGGAGGCGCCTTCGAACCAGGCTTAAAATATTTTTCGAAGCCTTTCGGAGGCTTTTCACAAAATATCCTCCATTCCTTTAATACTGTACTAAGCGTGGAGGAATTCTGAAACGGACAAAAAATATTAAAAGGGGCTCGTGAAGTGGGATTGCAACAAATTTCGTCATACCACAATTTTGTCGACATTGTGCACACGGAGATTTTTCCATAAGAATCTTTCTAGTTTCCTGCTGCTGCTAAGAAGCCTATATGCCATTACAAACTCGTAAAAAATATTCTTGATAAATATTTTTTCCTTTCACATAACTCTACATGAATTTCCTAACCACATTTTATTCAGTAACATTTGAGTCGTTAAAGCAGGTACCAAATTAATCGACGACGATTTTTCTTTTTACTGCAGTTGCCTTTTTTGATTTTTGAAAGTGTTAAAAATGAAAGAGATTAAAATGTGACAAACAATTTTGATTGATTGCAGGATGAGTGTTTATTTTCATTTATAGTGTAGCGAATGAACTTTTTTTAAACCTTTTATTATTATTCTTTTTAGAAATCTAAATGAGATTTCGTTTTGAATTCCATTCGCATAAGCGCCATCAGGTTGTTACTGTTAAAACTAGCCATAAAGAGCAAAGCAACTGTTGACGTTGAAAAAAGAATAATTGCTACGGCCCTTAACCTCACATTGTGCTTGCAATTCTAACCTAAAAATATGATTTTCTCTATTTAGCTAATTCATAGCTTAAACCGAAATAATTATTCATTATACGATTTTATGATGTGAAAAATAATGGCATTGCTGAATGGTGATGTTCGAGATCTATTATGTCTTTTAGATGATGACGATTTATTTAGTTTGGCTGGAACTGTTTCACAAGGGTTTCTTAAAAATAAACTTGGCTCCAGAGACGGTTAGTATTGTAATTGAATTGATAATTTCCGTTATTTTAAATTGTACAACTTTTAGAAGCGATCGATGCAATTTGTAAATACTCTTCGGACGAACTGAGCATCTTGAAACGTAAAGCTATTAAAAAGGAAGTCTTATTTAACTATTTATACAAAAAGAGCATTCCTGTGACCTTACCGAGCTCTAAGAGTGACCTGGTGGAAAAAATAAGAGAAATATGGAACATTAATCCGAACTCAGATGGAGAACCTGCAATTGGCTCATTTCCTTCAGCCACAACTAACGAAGGAAACCGTGCCACTGGAGATATCTACCAGGCAGCATGTGAAGAATCATCTGATATTAATACAATGGCCCGCAAATTTGCCGAGTGGTTTTATTCTATTTTAAATGAGAACATTTGTATGGGGCCTGAACATTTCTGGGGAGACGCTAAATTAAAATTGAATTTATTATCCGATTCTCAGAGTGTTACACAAGAAGTAGAGTCAAATCCCTTAGAAATTGTGCGGCTATTGTTCAGCACTAAAAGTGAGCACAAGTTGTATTTCAATCCAAACTTCACTAGTGAAGGGATTCAAGGCCGCATGGATCCCCATGGTTTAGTGATGGTTTTATCTTGTGGAACTCTGATTTCTGGAGGTGTTTGTGCCGGAGTTTATGAACAAGTCTTTGCACTTGCGAGGGACCCTTTTGCTGACAACAATTGGAAAATAAAAAACACTGAACTTAATTTAAGGAGTAAAAGTAACGTCTCGGCATTACCCAGCTTATGCGAGAACCCCCTGACTGGGAATTTGTTAAGTTTGCCTAGTAACTAAGGTATTATTTGTATTATATGTGATTGTAATAAAATAAATTGTATATTTGGCTAAAATTTATTTAATTATTACTTCATCATTTAGTGGTTTATTGTTCTACCTACATAATTTACTGTTTGATCTTTTGGATTATGTTTCCTTAAACCATATTCCTTATTGTCCTAAAACAAACCAGATTACAATAAGTCAATATGTCACAAAATATATACATGAACAGTTTTGCAATGCAATTCGTAATTATTTTATCACTTTCGTTCAATACTTGATGTTATTGATACAAATTATGTCTTAGCTTTAACATTATTTTCTTTAAACTTACTCTTGATTCCCATAAATTGGTTCCTCATCTTCTTGCTTAAAATATTTTGGTTTCTTATGTCTACGCACATTCATTGTTCCTCGTCTTACAAGCACCACTCGTGTTGGTTCCAGTTTGTGAGGACTACTTTGATGATTATTCTCTGAAGTGCCAGGTTCTGCCTCATCCTCCTTAATGGAGACCAATGGAATGTCATGTGGTATTTCTTTCTTTCTTACCACTGCTTCTTCTTCAGGGGCTATAATGATAATCTTATAAACATTAATTTCTACTTACACCTCAAACAAACTTACTCAAATGCGCCTCTTCATAATTGCTTAAAGGATCCACCCCAAAGAAGATGTATGTGGCTTCATTCATAAAATAATCACATATTAGTATGGCTATACTTAGAACAATACAAATTATCCCAGAAGAAAGAGTCAGCCAAAAGCTAGGGCCATATTTTGTAACAATCGAGCCATCTTCAAATGGAATGTCCAATTCCATGGGATTTCTGATGACAGCCCATAGGATGTTGGCTGTGATTTGCAAGCAGCCTGTTAATCCTAAGAAGAGGGCCCCGTAATAAATGACACTTTGGAAGAAGACCATTGAAATAATCCAGCAAGGAAAAGCAGTCCAATGAGCAATGTGAGCATACCAGCCAGCTGTTCTGTAAAATCGGCCAAACCGAAAGCCTTCTCCATCTATTACAAAGTAATCGATGACCCATAGAATTGGCAACGGGGCTCCTCTATACTGAGCTTCACGAAATTCCCTTTGTAATTGGCCAGCTAAAAGTTTGCAATTTTAAGCATCACAAATAAAAATCTTTTCAAAAGTGTTTATTACTAACTCTTTAATATCTCATTTTAAGACCACGCCCATTCTAATATCTGTTATACAAAAATACAATTAATAAGTATTTGAGCATGTAATTCAATAAATTAATAAGTTTAGAATGTTTCGGAGAAGGTACGACGTTTCAATAGAGATGCGACAATATTAGGCACTCAGAAAAATTAGGTAAGTATCTTGCATCAATTTACGTGTATTGTGCAAGTTCATATGAAATCATCACAAACATTTTTAATTGACTGATCCGAAGAGAATTTTTCCAACTCTAAGATGAAAATGATTGTTTGAAATACTACAAAAACATTTTTTCCGTTTAATTTGAAAGAGGAGCTTTTGAAACATTGATAGCCCAACAAATCAACTCTTTGATTAACTATTGTTTAGTATAATAGCATAAAGAGCTAATACAAAGAAAAAGGCAATAAACAACGGAATTTATCTACAATTTACCAACCAATACCAATCTAGTAGCTTCAGTAAAGATAATTCATACGAAAACTTGCTAGTAAGATTGGTAACGAAGCGAATAAGCATTGTAGACCAAGTTGTGTTATCATGACGAAAATCTCAACTAAAGATGTGTATTCAAAAGATTGAATAGAAATTGATTTCAATAAGACAAAATAATAAACAACAGAAGATAGTAGTTAAGGAAATCTGCAGATCAAAGAAGACATGTTCATACAAAGTTGGGCATTGGAAAAAATACTATAACTTAGAAAGCAATTAGACAAGAGATTAGGATTAACAAAGAATAGATAAAGAGGGGCAAAAGATGGGAAGAGAAGGAAATACAATAGCAATATTTGGGCAGTCAAATCTTATGTCAAATTAATGAAAACAGACGAATAAAAATGATCACCGACTAGAGCCACATAAGATGTAGTTGACCAATGGTCCGATAATAATGAAAAACTGCATTACCTAACATGTAATTTACTTTAAATGCACGTAACCGATAAAGTTTGAGATAAAAATTTCAAAATCTAAAATTAAGCAAATCATCCAATTACAAACGCATGCGCTACAGTTTTGAAAAATATCCTATACTTGTCTAAATCTATATGATACTTGAAAATTGCAGAAAATCAACAAAGTTATGGTATAAAAATATTAGTAAAAGCATTTGTTACCATAAGGCCCAAAGCCAAAGCGTCCTTGATCCCAAGTCCAGTGAAACCTCTCATTGTAATTGATAATTTCATGTGGCAAGGGCTCCGCAGAATGATTTTTGCCAGGTACTCTTTTCAAGGTGACATTAACTGAGCGCAGACCTATTTTTACCCCAATTTCAGCATGTATTTGTTGAACAGTCCCTGCCCGGTAAGGTGTTTTCGTAACAACATGACCCACTTCCCATTCTTGGCCAAAATTTCCAACTGAAAAAGAATGGAATTACCGCATTCTATTTAGTTTGTTATATGATTTCATGGATCCAATTGAAAAATAAATATAGGGGCGTATCCTCTTCAGCCCTTTACAAATGTTAGTGTTACTAGCAATGACAATTACAATTACAATAAAAAAAACTTTTTGAACATCAAAACTATTATCAAAGAAGAAACTAAATTATTGTGAATATTTATCTTTATTATTGCTATTCAATAAGTGATGAAGTGGAGAATCAAATAAAGTATATTTAATTCTAAATCATTCCAAAAATTATGTTATGTTCACTAAAATACACATTCCTACAGATATATCCTCAAAACAGTGATAAACTTTCTTATCCTCTTATTATTTTTTTCTTATCTAAGGAGGAAGTTTAACCAACGTGAATCCCAAATAAAGGGGAAAATAACTTTTCCTGATACATTCAAGAATAAATATATAATTTTAAAACTACAATTAAATAAAATATATAAACTTAAATGTGGTAAAAATGATTTCAGGCAATTAAGGATATTACGTACCTAATAAGAACAGTCCAATCAAGAGTCCAATAATTGTCCTTATGTACGAAGACAAGTTCTAAAAAGAATTAACTACTTCAATTAAGAATTTAATGTGGTTATAATTAACAAAACCAACATAAAATGCCTTTATTACAATTAATGATCAAATCACAGGTTGAAATTAATCAAGGAAATAGTGGAATGGAATTTAAAATATAAGCAAACAATATACTTACCGACTTCCATTTAGTTGAGGGTAATGAAATTATAAAACTAATAGCCAAAATAACAAAAGCACAAAAGAAACCAGCATCCAGAACATCAACAGTCACTGGATTGTGATTTTCTGGATACTGGGTGGGGAAACGTTCATCTCTCCCATATTCAAACATCTTGTGAAGCAGTGTAGAACGACAATGATGTATTTTACAATAGAAAAGGAAAGATAAAATCATATCCTGGTTTAGATGATAAAGAGTAGGTTGCGCTAAATAGCGACATTTATCAATAAAAAAGAGATAAGCATAACAATTTATGAAAATTTGTTGAGGTGAGTGCGCATACATTTATGGAATTTATGCATTTATTTTAAGTAAACATTTTCCTTGAAATATGGACCAATTTTTAGGATGTCCTATAATACTATTAGAAATTTGTGAGACATTAAGAATCATTTTTTAGAGGAGCTTTAGTACCTCATGTATCAAAAAATTTGACGTCAGTTTCAAAAATGTTGTGAATGTTTTTAAAATACAAATAATTTGATGGTAAATATATTTGGCCTAACAGAACTGTTTTTTTAAATTATTGCAGTTGAAATATGTATATAAAATAGTATTAAATTTAGAAAATGAAAATGTTTTGGAAAATGGTATTAATTTGGTATACTCTCAATAGAGTAAACTTTAATTTATGCTCTGATGTATTTATTGTGTTTAGATATGATGTTTTAATATATTACATATTTGAGAGAAAGTTTGTTTCAGCACCAAAGAGAAATTTAAACCTTTTAAAAATGCAAATATTACATCTCTAGATCATCAAATTTACTTTTACACAATTTGGTCTTTATGAAAAGTATATTCATTACAAAAGCCATAATATTCATGCCTACTTTTTGTAATCCTTAATGCTCTAATAAAATATCAAAGGAATCTCTTAGGTATTTAAAACTCATAAAAGAGAGATCAAATATATGTGTGTAAGACTTCTTGCAAAAAATGACAAGATATTATTGATAAGTGAAATCAAATTAAAATTTTAATGTTTTATGTACCGTATGGAAAGAAAAAATTAAGGAAAAATTATAAACTGAGTAACATATTAAAAGTGCTTATTATTATTAACTCCCTTACACAAAAAATAGTGTGACTTTTATATATATACAAAAATGGAATGCTCTCCTTAAACAAAACTAGCTAAACAGATTTACAAATAAATGGAATGTCCAATTTAACAATAAAACTATAAAAATAAAAAACCTAAACCAAAATTTATAGCTGAAATAAAATTAAATTAGTAAAGAATCAATTTTAAACAAAACACAAACTGTAGATTATAAAAAATAAAATCGAATTATAAAACAAACTTTAAATTATTAAATACACTTTGAGTTAAAATGTGCACTATAGAAGAAAATATTTTTCGTTTAAATTATAAAACGTACTTTAAATAATAAAAATATTTTTAGATTATAAATATATCGATTAACAAATAAAGCTATTTAGGAAAACAATAACAATTATTGTCACGTTTTTAAATAATATCATTTATCTAGAACTGATATATCATATTTATAGGTCCCGCTTCAAATATGTACAGTTGTAATTATTATATATATAAAAAAATTATATTATTATGTAAGATACATTAAATATGTAGAAATACACAACCTTTCCATCACAAATTAAATCGCTAAATAACTAAAGTATTTAGTAAAAAAATTAAAAGTTTAACTTTCAACCATCAATGTACCTATATTCTTTGAAAATAGTTGCTGGGGACAATAGACGAAAATAAGAAAATTCTACTGTACAGAAAAATCAAAATAAATATTAAACTACATATTAAATAAAATCCCAAGGTTAACTAAAAAATCACATTATAAAGGAATGCTAAAAACAAATTAATTTAAAGGATTCTACAGGCTTACATAAAGCTCATAACTCATACTGCAACATTATCTGGTTGATTCATCATTTGTTGCTTCCGGTGGTGGTACATGTGGACTCGAAGGCAGCTGCGGTTTCTCATGGTCTTGCCACAGATGCGGCAATCGAAATTATTTGGGGTCGAATCGTGTTTATCTCGAATGTGAACCTTCATGTTGTAACGATTAACGAATTTTTTGTAGCAGTATGGACAATGAACGTGTCCTTCTTCGTCTACCATATACAAAAGAAGATCTGAAATGAAAAGTTACTAATATGAAACAATAAACATAAATAGGATGGATATTACCTTACTTAATCGAAGTATTTACAAAACCATAACACCTTTCACCAAAATCGCAATGTTGCAATTTGCATTGTTTTCTGTAATAATATTTTTGAGTACTGAAGTGTTTTGATGCAAATTTGCAATATTGCAATTGAAATCCCAAAGCAATTAGTATGAAATTTTATTTACATTTGCAGAAGAATAAATCGAAATCAAGACACAAGGTAGGCAAATAAATTTAAATCAGTTTAAAAACATTCTTTTATTCAAAACTCATAACAAAACACTTAAAAACCTAAAATTAAACAACATTAAAAGTTTGGAGTTTAAAAATAACGATGAGATAAAAACAACATTAAAATAACCAAAACAACAAACGACTGTTCAATTTATGTATTGAACAAAAATTAATTAAGTTAAGGTTATGGTACATACGAACCATCAGGCAGTCTACAACAAAAAAAAATAGTATCAACAACAATCTCCAGCTGAAATTATAAAAATCAATCAAGCAAATTATAAAACATATTTCAAGCTGATTATAAGATATATCGGGTTGATTAACAAATATATTTCAAACTGATAATCAAGAACATGACAGGCTAATTAAAAATATTACAAGCTGATTTGAAATGTCAAGCTAGTTACGAAATAAACGTCACGCTAATATTAAATCAATATAATAATGGAAGCGAAAGCGTTTGATCTTACCTTTTGTGTATTTTATGGCGGTGTGCATAAAGTGAGTTTCTATTTTTGGCAATTTTCCCGCAAAGGGGACAAACAAAGGGCCCTTGATCGCTACCATGCAAGTTAGAAATATGTTTTTTCAAACTGTCTTCCAGTTTAAATGTTTTCGGACAGTAAGGGCAGCATAAGACCCTGTAATCGAACACCTCTGAAACAAACGTAACCTACTAAACTAACTGAAAAACCCCAGACACTAAACATGAACCCAACTATCTAAATGAGAGAGATGAGAAAGTAATTAAAACAACAGACTTTTCAATCGTCAATATCATTTTATTTATTATGTTTAGGATTTGTTTTTGCAGAACGTTTTATACTACAAATCGAGTTTTATGTACAATATAAGGCACTGAGTGAACGAAACTTAATAATCTAAATATATAATATATTCGCTTATATAAACAAAAATAGCAAAACCAAATTAAGGCATATTCAATTTGAGATGTTAAACATCAGTATCAATAATAAATATTTATTGATTTAATATAAGCCTTTTATATCACTACGTATAATATTTTTGTAAAATTAATATTTGGTTCATTTTACTTAATAGGTAATATAATTTAACAAAGTAAGGTATATTTGAGTATATAATATCGACAATGTCAAATTGATGGCTACGCTTTGTAGAAGTGTGCTGTACACTTGTATAATAAGAATCAGTGGTTTTTAAGAACATCTATGCTTTGGCTTTAATATGTTTGTAAAATTTCGATATTTATATTAAGCAGGAGGTGGATGAAATATTTAGCAGGTGTGAGAAGTTCTCAAAAATTCAATGGTTGCTTTTATCAAGAAAATTTGCTCGATACCGACAATACAGCTGCAACAAAACGGAATTTTGATTTAGTATTCGCTTTATACAAAATAGAATAGATTACCCTAATCAATTTACGATGAACATTTTGTATAATATAAAATGAAATGAATGTATTTTTAAAATTAATTGGCCTATAATCTATACAACACTACCGATTGAAATGGACATATTGACATTCTATTAATGGGGTACAGGCAGACAAAAACTTTTAAAAATGAGTGCATATTTTTGCATTTTCTTTAAAAAAAAATTCCAAGTTTATGCCTTGTACTTAAATTAGCTATTATTTTAAAGGAATGGATTGTCTTTTATAGTTTTAAGTTTTTGTGGTTTACACACATTGATGTTATAGAAATGTAGTGATAATGGTTATTGGGGTTTTAATATAAAATAATTATAAAACAATTATAATGTAAAGTAATTGTCAACTATGTCTAAATGATACAGCATCAAACAGCAGAAAGTAATAACGGTATTGGTAGTTGTTCACTACCGAAGGTAGGCCAATATGTAGACAGCAACAACTCAAGCTTTTGAAAACTTGCACATCTGTAAAAGTTTTATTTTCATGTACCAGGTGCACAAGTTTAAAATGCCGTTTTGTCGTTAAGAGATGGTGCATGAAATCTATTAAAGTAACCTCTGTAATCGAAAGCGCCATTTTTTGGCAAGACTGCTCACTACAAAACATCATATTCGTTTAGTTGTTTACGAGTTAGTAGCATACTTTTTCGTGTACAACATGTCGAATTTTAAACCAAGTAAAAAGCATTTGTGGCATGTAATGATTTTCTTATTCAATCAAAAGAAAAAAGTATCGGAAAGTAATTGAATTCTCGTTGAGACTTACGGCGATCTTGCTCCAACTGTCAAGACTTGTGAACACTGGTTTCAATGTTTAAAAAGTTGCGATTTCAATTTCCTTGACAAAGAACATGAAAATCGACCAAAAAAGTTTCAAGACGACGAATTACAACACAATAAATGATGGCGGAGCAGTTGAATGTCACTCGGCAAGCCATTTCCGATCGCTTGAGAGCCATGGGGAGGATAAAAAGATTGTAAAATGGGTTCCACACAAACTGAATGAATGACAGATGGAAAGACAAAAACTGTGTGCAAAATGCTGCATTTACTCCAAGAAAAGAAAGGGTTTTTTGCATCTTGTTGAAACTGATGATGAATAATGGATATATTATGAGAATCCCAAGCAAAAGAAATCGTGGGTAACGCCCGGACAACCATCAACATCGAGTACAAAACCGGATCGTTTTGGAACAAAGACAATGCTGTGTGTGCGTGGTGGGTTCAGAAGGGAGAAGTGTACTACGAGCTTCTCAAACCCGACTAAACAGTTAATACCGTCCGCTACCGACAACAAATGATCAATTGAAACCACGCATTGATCGAAAAATACCCAGAATCGGCTCAAAGACATGGCAAAGTCATTCTGTAGTATGACAACGCTCCTGCACATTCAGCCAAAGTGGTCCTAGAATTGATTTCTTTGCTTAGTTGGGAACTCCTACCCCACCCGCCGTATTAACCAGATCTAGCGCCTTCTGATTATCACTTCTTCTCATCGATGCGACACACACTGGCTGAGCAACACTTCAAAACTTTTGAGGATGTACAAAAATGGCTCGATGAATGGATGTCAATGAAAGTTGAAGCTTTCTTTTAGAATGGTATCCATAAATTGCCCGAAAGATTGATAAAATGTGTAAAAAGCGAGGGTCAAATCTTTGGATAACAAATGTTTTACCATTGTTCTTAAATAACTTCGTATTTTTCAAGAAAAAAAAAATGACATTTTAAACTTGCGCACATGGTAAGTAGTTTAATGAGTTATTTTTTTTGTATTTTTCAAAAGTGTATTTCTATTACATTAAAATGCAATGGACACTATATTTTAATAGCTAATTGATATTATAGAATGCTACACCTACACCTACTACAAACGGGAAAAATATTTGATCTTTTCTTGCTAGGAAGTGCCACAAATGTGACCATCACAATAGTTGGGTAGCTAGTCCTGATTCTGTCTTGGTTATTTGGATTTGTGTGCTTTTATTTAATACACAGACTATTTGAGATACATCTGAGCACAAAGATATCTGAATTGCTTGGCTTTAGACAGAAACTTTAGTTCCAAATATATTTTTGATTTGAGCAGAAATTCATCGGATTTTACAGTTGATTCTAATTAAAAACGATTTTAGATTGAATGCAAAATACACCCAAGAAGTACACTTTGTCAATTTCTTTTAACCTTTCGAGTAAGCCATGTTGAACTTCCAGAGAAGAGAACGACCATTTAAAAGTCCATGATTAAAAAATAGTCTCGTTGTTATTGTTAGCAAAAAAACTATGCCTAATCATCATAGATGACATTCGCTATCCCCAAAGATTGAATAACTAATGGGAAGAAGGAGTGTCAAATTGCTCAGTCATTCAATGAGACTGTAAATAGGTTAGTTGGGTTTTCTCGATTTTGTGATGAATGAAAAATACAGTATGAAACAATTCAAAAACTGTCTTGAAATCCTCTCTTTGTTCATATTTCTGACCCCTTAATGAATTGTCCTAAGAATAATAATTGGGAGAATTAAAAAACATACGATTTCATCTGCAACTCCTAAGCTAATTTTTTCTGCATTTCATTTAAATTTTGCCTATACAATGCATTTGTTTTGACATCATCGATACATCCATCCTTCTTTAAAAAAAATCGCAAAGAAAATATTTATCTAATTAATAATCGGTTTGGTACATTCCGGTTAGTCAACACAATACAAATAAATAACATACACTAAATATGAAACAACCGCATCTTTTGATTAACAATCAATCGCCTTGTATAATTAACAAAATATTTACTTAATTGTTCTATTGAGCATTTTTGCCAACAAATCTGCTCTTCGGCAGTCGTTTCGTTAAACAAATCAGTTCTAAAATTATTTTGTTGAACAATGAGTTTATCTTACAAATGTTCTTTAACAATGATTTCTTAGCCTGTAAAGCCATTATTATGTAGACAATGAAAAATGCGCAAAAATCATCTTTTAAAAATATATACACTAATAATTTAATAATCACAAAATTAGTATTTTTTATTTGCTCGCAAATTACGTCTGCAAATAGTTTTAAAATCAACTAATTACAAATACAAAAGTGTATTGTGAATACAAAAGCACCAAACTGAACAGACTTTTAATGTTTAAATACATTACAGCTTTTTCGTCATTCAAAGGACGTTTGCAAAATCATTTTTACTTTATAAATGCAAAAAGAAACACGCCCGTTCACCCAAATATATTCAACAATCTTTAATCAAGCAAAAATGCTAACATTTTTTTGTAATTTCATATGCCGAGTCTACCAATAATTGTTTTGTGGATTAAAGTAATTAAATCTATATAATACCTTATATAAAGGTAGAAAGTATTCAAAAAATACTTTTAAAAATATCGAACATATAGAATTTCAATTGTCCAATCTCAATTAAAAAATAAAGGTTCCTAATAATTAAAATGGTAACTACAAATAATGCAGAAAAATAAACTAAACACAAAATGAAATTTCACAAACGTCCTGCAGAATAATTGCTATTTTGACTAATAAATTGAAAGTTATTTATTAAGGGAATTGTTGTAAGAATTCGTGATATCATTAGGTATCATCCTGAAGCTATTGTCGGAGTTGGCTTTTTGAAAGTGAAATTTGGCTATATGCTTTCTAAGACTCTCCGAATTTTTGTACAATTGCGAACAAATAACACAAGCGAAAGGTCCTGCGTCTTCACCATGAATATTTTTCTCGTGAGTCCTAAGGTGGTCACGTCTTGAGAACCGTTTAACGCACTTTTCACACTTGAAAGGGTGAGAGTCGTTCATCGGCTTTTTCGACTTTCCTAAACGTAAGTGAGAAGTAAATGGGCATTAATACACAACAAAATCAATATGTACATGCAATGGTCTTACTTTTTATGTTATCCGATGCAGCATGTTAAAAAAATTACTTTTTTTTGTGGAGGGAGGAGAGGCAAAACAAAACACTAGTGGATTAGTATGAGTGCTAAATATTTACACAACATAAAATAACGAAAAGTAAATGTTAGGATATTCTATCGGTTTCTAAACGGAAAAGAAAGGTAACTACTGTGAGAAAAATAATAGAAAGTGGCCAATTTGGAAGAGTGAAGAATGAATAATATCCACGAAATTGTTTAAAACGAATAGGGTGGCATAAAAAATAATGGAACTAAATTTGAAGAATTGAAGTAAAAATGATAAGAAAAATAATGCAAGGAAAGCAGTTTTGAGACTAGTAAGAATTAATGTCGCCTTTGGAAAATCGAAAGATATGATAGGCAATATTATTGGACTTATTTCACAATGGAGACTGCTTCAGATTGTAGGTTTTGATTGATTTCCAGCCCATGATTTTATCATATACATCTCAATAATGTATTTTGAATATTGTGAGAGCTTTGTTTATCCATATACATTTTTATTGGACCTGTATTTTAGGAAAATTTTAATTTGTTGGCGTAGAATTCGCCAAAGTAATTCCCTAGGCCAAAGTATCATATTAACAGTTTTCCAACTAGACTAGTAACAAGCAAAAATCTACGAAAACTCAATTAAATATTGTTTTGTTTCAACAAACAACATTAATTCTTACTTGGAACAAAAAAACGGGATAATGACGATTACAACCTCGCAAAGAAAAGATGAAATGACCCATATTACGATAATGAAATTACAAATTCAAGAGAATATCTTTAATAATACAACACAACATTAATGTATCCAATGTCACAACAAGACTTAAACTTTCACATTATCAAAAGTAACAAACAAATGATCATAAACTATAGATCGTAGAAACATTAACACACTTCAAAACGTTTCATTTTCTGCCGGTGCGATTTGAATTGTCTATGAATTGTAATGAGGTGCGTCGTTAGACTATTAGCAGTTTTGAATAGTTTGTGGCATAAATCACAGGGTAATTGTTGGGCGGGGATGTGTACGTCGGACATATGACGTCGTAAGCTACTTTTCCGCATAGATTTCCCGCATGCGTTGCAAACGGCTGAAATCAACAATTAGTTGGGATGTTTATTTTAATATAATACTTACCATGCACAAAACAAGAAAAATGCAATCGTAACTACACTTAAAATATTAGCGCAAATTAAAAATGAAAAAATGTTCACAATGCATTTACTAAAAAGAGATTTTAGATTTTTAAGGTTAGCAAGAAGTTCATTCTTTAAAGTTGTTTTTTAACCACTTAATGTACATTTATTTGTAGTTTTAACAGCACGTCATAAATTTAGTTCTAATGGAACTTATAACGTCAGCATTTTCCAAAATTTAAAGGCAGCTAAAGTCCAAAACCGAGGACTTTCATATAGGTGGTTTCTACACAATACAAACTCTGTACAAAATATTTTGTTTATTTGTATATATATATTTTTTACAACTTTAAAATGTTATTTTGGTGTGGTATAACTTGAAACACGGCACCGCACACAATCCGACATTGCATTCTGTACAAAAATATCTGGTTTCTTTCCTTTTTTTCTTCCCATTCTCATCCCTTTTACTGCAACACACAGCACAGTACCTGCATGGGACTGCTTTTTTGGGAGTTGGTGGTACGAACACTGGAAAATGTCGTTCCACCAGCCGCAATAATCCAGGTTGTGCACTACGACGTCGACCACCTTTTGTGTGCCCCACAGAAAGCATAATTAAACATAACGATAAACATTTTAGTGATGCTCTACTGTTTGCATTTTTTTTTGTAGCATAACAACAAACTTGCCCGTGTCAGGAACGAGCACATAAAAATGTTGTACCGTAAATGTTATGAATGCCCTTGTTAGAGCATAGGCAAAATTGCCAGACGATAGCGCTTGCGTCAGACACGGGCATATACATTAAGTGGTTAAGAACTTCTCTACTAAAAAGTTCATTTTTAAACATTTAAAAACTTTAGTTCTTGATTACTGTACAGAATTCTATTTATGTGTTAATATTAAATTTTGTTTTACCAATATCAATATTTTGCACAATTATCATTGTCAGACCAATTCAATTATGCGTCACAACAAATCAACCCTCTATTGCATGAATTTTTGTGGTGAGTTAAAAATAGAGTTTCTTTACTGTTGGCAAACTTCATATATACACAACTACAGGACAAAAAATATGTTTTGCCAAATACAAAAATCAAAAAAGTTCTGAAGTTTCTTAATTTTTTGATTATATCTGAAGCATTTGCTTATTCTCAGTCCACAGAAAACAGTGTGCAGTAAGCAGAATGGAAATCCATGATTAGTTGCGGTTCTTTAATAATGTTTTTTTCAGTCCGACACTGGAAATTATTTTTGTATCTACACTTTTCTTCAAGTTCTGAATCATCACTATTTCATGGTATATCCGGTGCAATGAGTTTTACAGAATTTATATTGTCCCAAAAAGCATTGATGAAATGTTTTCTACCCTACTGAGAGCACATCTTCAAAAATCTATTTCATTAATTTATGTAACATTATATGAATATTTTCATGTTAGATTATGAACCAATTTTAATAAAATTTTCCAATCAACAATTATCTGAATAGAAAACAAAAACCACAATTCAATCAACACAAATTTTATAGTAAATACTGATCATAGCTTTTGTCTTGTCAAAAACCTATCCATCCAAAAACTGGTGACATCTGTCCTATTCATTAACGGAAACAGTGGCATATGTGAAATTAAGTTCCCAATCGGGAACGAAATGCAATAGAGGATTAAACTTCAGTGTTGTCAAACTGCTGACTCACACGTTTATTGTTTAATGTAGTAAAATATTTAAATCCAAGAACTTTGTGTTTAAAAATGCCTTCTTAAGCACGTAAATTACTTATAAAATGCATTTACTTATGTAACATTTCGAACAGAAAATTGCTTAATAAAAAAGGATATAAAAAATGTTCACAAAATAAAACTGCGCAAATCTACCTTCTAAGAAAATAAAAATACGGTGTGGGCCGTGCTGTAACAAACCAGAGCCATGTTGGTCATACAAAATATACGTCAATTTCATCAAATATAAAAATGCGACATATTCAAAAAACAAAGATCATGGTTCCAGTTCATTAAACAGTTCATATGAAATGAGTCAAGGGGTTTTTAAGTATTTCAATTTGTTATTTAAATGGATGCTGTTGTGTTAAAAATTATAAGCATGCTGTAAATTACAAAACTCAAAATTAGTCATCTAATAAGAAAAGTATCCTAGAAACTATTTAATCGTAAACATGGCAAAACGAAACAAATTTTGTGGCAATTCAAGTTTTGCAATTCATTACTAAAAAGCCAAGCTAACTGACAAGTAAAAACATACCTTGGTCTTGGGCGTTATTTTCACTAGTTTGAGGAACTGAACCGGTAATTGGAACATCAAGCAACCGACTTTGAATATCTTTCCCTGGAGGCTGTTCTTCTACTTCATTTTTTGCAGGCTCGAAATTATGTGCACTAGTAACATAGTCGTCAAATTCTTCCACTTCTCCTGAATTAGAATTCTCTTGCTTTATAGGTGAGTTTGATTGCTGGTTTGAGTTATAATCAGATTTTGATCGTTTGTTAATTACATGCTGAGGTGAGCTCTTGACTCTCTTTGTACTGTTACTACTTTGTTGCTTTGGTTGAGATGGTGGAAGGGAAGGGGTAGAGTATTGTTGAATCACTGGCTGCTCCTGTTCTATCATATCACTATAGCCTGGAATATCTTGATCCTCGTCATTTTCACAAAGTGATTCGGCTTTATCATCTTTGCGTGAAGATGTTTCACTCTGGAAAAATGTTTTACGTGAATTTTTTTTCCTAACACCTTTGGCAATTTTATATAATTTACAATTTTTAATCAGATTTGTACCATTCTATAAGTTAAAATTGGGCAACACTAATCTAAAGAAATACTTACAGAGTCATCACCCGTTAATCCTTTGACTTGCAATAACTCAGCAGTCCGTAAAAAGGAAGGAAGATTCTCCCTTAATACGTTCACTTCTCCCAGGTACATAAAGTGCAAAATATCCTTCATATTGTCATGGCTAACATCTTTTAAAATCACTATGGGATGTTTGCAAGGGTTCCTCTTAAACATCTCTTTGAAGTAAGGACTGCATATCGATAGCACAATTTTATGCGCTTGTAAAAATTGCCCGTCAATCGCTAGGGTCACATCTACCATATCGGAAGCTTCAAAGAGGTCATGGAACCCTGAAGTCATGTTTGAATGGAAGTTGTTCCATCGCAGGGAGAATTGTTCAGTTGTTGCCATTTTGCTGGAAAAGAAATTAAATATGTTACACATAAAAGTTTGGTTATGGTATATATACTTCGGCATAATGAAATTAAAAATTAGAAAATAAAATAACAATTACTAAGAACCATTAAAAACAAACCTCCCATTGTTTGAATAAATATGAACGATATTCTTTTACAGTAAAATCATTTGTCATTATTTATATTTTGCTATAAATTAAAAGAAGATTTCAGATGATTTTAAGCTACATCCCTTCAACCCAGTCTTCCTATATGTTAACTTAGAAATTAGCAGAAAAAAGTGTGCGCAATAGTTTATACTAGGAAATGCCATGCATGCCACTGGACCATCAGGATGTTTTTATACTTTCGAAGAGAGGAAAAAACAAGCCACTCTTGTGTTGAGCTAAGCTTATCCTTCACATTCTCAAAGTAAAAGCCTAGTAAACATATATAACTGAAACTCGAGACGGTTATACCCAATGAAAGAAGGCTTCGTTAGAAAATGATAAAACTCAAATTAAACATATTTCGATGTTAATTTCCAGAGCTATATAAACTCCAAAATACTGCATGTAAAAAGTAAACATATGTATGCATCAGTTAAATATATTAAATCTTGCTCACTTGCCGATCTCTTAAGGCAATGGTTTCCGGAACTTTGTATAATTAACGTTGGCATAGAATTGCATGCAAGCTTTACTTCATTCAGAAGCTTGGAATGCACTAGTGCAGATTTATTCATTCATCGATTAAAAACTCTTATGATATGTACATCAGATTAAGCACTTATTGTATTACTGCATTGAAGAGGGGTGTAGAAATCAATCAATCTCTGTTCTTGGTCGATTACAAATTGTTAGGTATGCATTCAAGACTAAATTTTTACCTGTATTCATCACTCTAATAATCGATTGAAATGAGACGAAGCATCAAGCATTTTCGACTTACATAACACCATCAAACCAATTTCTTTAAGCATGATATCATGTACATAACCCTATTAAATATTAAAAATCAACAGCAAGAGCATGCAAATAACAAAGTCTGAATACTATCACTTTCAAAACGGAAAACAATAGATGTATTATGGGAAATCATTTGGAATTGTTCACCGCCTACCTCATTAAATACCATGAGAAAACCATTTTTAGATATTTCCCAATAAAATAATAACAAAGCAAGTTTAAATTATCACTTATAATGTTGCTTGGGCAGCATATTAATTCTAAAGGAATAAATAAGCAGGTCAAAAATAAATTATGCAAACAGACTTAGTATCAATACAATTATCTGACATGTACATGACGATTGCCTCATAAAGATAAAATGCAAAATGACTTATAAATCAGATAAATTTATGTACATCATAACTTCATAATATTTTCTTGATTTTAGCTAAGCCCAACAGGTTTTAGCAATATTAATTTAGAATATTCCCATAGTTGTACGTAATACACAAATAGAAATCTAAAAACGATGCTTTGAACAGTTATAAGTAAATAAATTAATTAAAAATTCATATTTTGTGGACGCCATGTACTGAAATAACCTCTCATCACAATTCAACGACTTACCTCGCTTCTATTTTGTTCTTCGTACAACGAAATCCCGATTTCTTTTGCGAATAAGTTAAAGCACTACAACATTTGTGGAATAATAGGGAAATGGAGTATAACAAACCACTAATTAATCATTTCCGGGAGCAATCCGGGCGCATCCGGGATATCTTGATTGACAAATGGCACCAGTAAAAAATACATCTGAAATCAGTGCTGCCACTGAAAGTCCCTGAAACTATGCGCGCCATTTTCAAATTACACCTTGCCACTCGCTATATTGGTGCTTAGATAATCTGTCCATAGATAGCTTGCATGATTTGCATTAGGCGTAATTCTAATCGGTTTGAATTAATTAAACTTGGAACTTCTGTGTTTTTCGTCTAGTAAAGAAGGTCAAAATAAATAAAACCCGTTTATAGTTCAATTAAACTTCACCAAATGTAAATTAAATATTATAAATAAATATTAAATACAAATAAAATTGAACGTTTTCCTCCAAATCAATTGTAATCTTTTAAATACGAAAATAGAGGTAGAACCAATAAAAATTGGATTAAATCAAGGCTAAACTGATATACAATTATTATTTATTGCTTGTAGACCAATCTGAAAAGCTACTCCTTGAAGTTGATGGTATCTCTTCGGAAGTTATGACTTCACGTCTCTTATTGATGACCCTTTTGAGAATATCGGCTACTCCTGTGTTTAAAAGAGCGTTGATGCAGCTGTTTTCTGATTGAACCACTGGTTTTACGGTTTGTTTTTGCTTTTCCTGGCTATCCGACATATAAGAAAACGACCGCTCCCTCCGCACGTCCTCGCTTATTGAACCCTAAAAATAACATTTTAAAGCATCTCATGGCTCACCACTGATTTTAACCACTTACCGTGTGATGGGAAAACGGCTGCGAATAGTAGGAATCGTTTCTGGATTGATCGATGTCATCACTCCTTTTCAAAGCCCTGTGCAGAATGTCCGAAATCCTCTGGGCGTAACTTATCAACTCCATAACTTCATCTATATGCAAGACAATTTGCTCACTCGAAATCTTATCATTGAATTCCTTCTGCGTACTACATGTGCTTTTACAATCCGAGAGCTCATCCCCAGTTTTATCTTCTGTAGCACATAAATAGGGGCTCGACATGTACCTATTTTGGGGGCTATTGTAATTAAGCCAGAAGTTATTCCACTCCCCCACCTTATTATCAATGTCCACTATGTCAGAATTGTTCGGAGGTGAATGCCCAAAAAACTCACTATGGACGCTTTCAATCCAACTTAAATAATTAGAACTGACACTAGAAATAGTCTTTTCGTTCACCTTCCCTTCCGAAGTGCTTTTAACCCCATAATCCGTGCAATCAGAAGAAGGAGAATCCACAGAACTGTACTCCCTACTAGCGTATAGTGAACACGAGGAAAATGAACTCTTCGTTTTGTATTCCGAAATGGACTCTAAACTATGACGGTAAGTGCTATCCAATGACCGTCTATACCTTTCGGTCGGTAAAGTCTCAGAAACAACCTTTTCGAACCGCGCCACATTCGTCTCAAAAACACTGTCATCCCTATGTACTCGAGGTAACTCTTTTTTGGGAGAAGCAGTGCTGGCTCTCCTCACAGTTGAGGTACGTCTTAGATTCGTGGTCGTTGTGGTCCCCACCAAAGTCATCTCTCCAGTATCTTTGGCGAAGAAACTCGGGGAACTTCCTGAAGATTCCGATTGTGAATTGGAACTGTTGTCGCGAGACATTGCGAGGATTGTCAATGGCAATCTGTTCGATAGATACTAAAGCGTTGAAGAGAATTTTCATGCGACATCACGCTTCAGATGAGTATCCATGCCAACGGTTAATGGGGTAAATCTTCACGTATCAGTGCCTAATCACTAATTAATCAATAAAAATATATCTATTCACCGATATAGAAGCTCTTAACACGCTGCTCTTTCATCACGCAATAGAAGCTAATATTAATCACCCTCGTTGATTGATTTCCGTAATGTGGGTCTACCTAGTCGGGCCGAAAATTCTATGCTTTTATTGCTTCGTATATAGTTTATAAATAACTAGGTTATTGCTATTTATTATGTGGTAAATTTCTCTTGTTTGCCTTTAGACATTTAGTTTCATCTACTAGATTTGGTATCTATATCACGCATATCTCTGCTTGTCTGGTAACTTACATTATTTTTATCTATCGGCTTACTTATTGACCTACCATCGGTATGTTACGCAGATGTACTTAAAATGAATTTTTGTGTTTTTTATATTATTTAAAGTTATGTATAGATATATTAAATAATACAGAAAATTGACTTCACTTAGATATCTTAAAATGTATAATATTTATTATTATCTACATTTCTTACTAATATTTGTTTTGTTATTAGGGTGAAGTCATACTTGATAAATATTGCGTTGGTTATGGTGATATATTTGGAAATGTAACAAGCGATCTCTGTAAGTCCTCATCTTTTGTTGAAAATATTTTTTCTGCATTTCTATTTTCGGTTGAAAGCTTCTCAACCAATTAAAGCAAGAACATTTTTATCACTTTTATCAATTTGTGCTTAGAACCTAGAGCAGCCACTTTTTTATTTGGTTTGTTGTTATATATTGTAAAAACACAATTCTGTGATTTATATAGCAGAGTAGAAAGAAGCGATTCTTCATTTGTTTGGCTGCTGTTGGTAATTCGTTTTTGTTTGCTCTGATAGTTTTGCTAGAATTTTTTAACTAAAAATTTGGACGCTATTGACCTGCTGGTGAAAAATAATACCTGTTATTCTTTCATAACCTATAAATGGCGGGATAAGATAAACAATAGAGTATTTACTTAATATTGTTGACGATGGTCGCTGTTCTTTTGTTGTAAAATAAGGAAGACATATTTGCCGTCTAATACATTTGATACAAAAAAGAATTTAATGGATTTATTACAAATATTAAATAAATCTTCACGTATCATTTGTAGGAAATAATTTCTAGCTATTACAATTTTCCTAGTTTAGAGCAAGCTGTACTCTTGGTGGAAATATTCCAATTTTCTGAAGCCAAGGCAAATTATTTGTTTATAAGCGTTTAGTTCTTCCTGATATTTTATCAAAACGAATAATTTGTAGATTCTGCTTAAATTGTTCGTTGACCGTTATTTTTGTAAGACATTCATTGTCTGAAAAATTGTCGCTTGCTGACAATTTTTATTTTTTTCTTCGTAGGCATCACAAGTTTACAAAATTCAAATAATTGCAAATAGCTATGTTAATAGTGCTGACCAGTCATTCTCCAAAATTCAGCAACCTTCTGTTTTTGTATACAATCTTATATGCTTCATTATATGTTTATCTGTTAGCAACGAAAATGTAGTGATACCATCAACTGTTAAAGTATTCTTTTTTGCGTAGCCTGTTGGTTCTTTGAAAATACCATTAATTGACAGAGATACCATCCTCTTTAAAACACATTTTGCTAACTGAAGTAACATCGTAAAATAAAAGTATTTCAAACATAAAAATTGATAATTAGAGATTGTATTTGTAAATATAAAAAAATGTAAGAAATTAATAATTTCCATTCTGAGTTAGCAAAGCTTTTGGTGGATTTTTAGAAATTAGACAATTGTAAAGGTCTACGTACCTTTCCACTTCTTATAGCCATATTTCAGTAAATATAAAATAAAATACTCAGGTTTGAGTATAATATGATTACCGATAGAAGTACACATCATCCCTTTGGCGTTCAACTCGTAGCTTGTGTAAACATCGTAAGTACAAAACGCACAACTTTTTATTTTCAGCAATGGTCGGAACATTTAAGAGGATATATATTACAATGTTTTGAGATAAATAAGGATTCTTCAGTTGCATTTTTGTAGAAACATTTAATTTTGCTCCAATGTCGAGTTATATCTTGAGTATAAGCAATAATGAATAATTGTGAAGTGTAAAGAAAAGTGTAAAGAAAAGAGTAGTGTTAGTTCTATAATAGTCATTTATTTTCTCTATAAATAATAAAATGGACATCTGTATGAGTATGTAAACAGTTTTAAAGTAACATACAAAATTCGCCTTAAAATTTAATTTACTATGGTATTGTTTAAAAAATGTCAATGTGATAAAAGGGTCTTGAATACTAAAAATAACAAATAGGTATGCTATTGATTAAACAAAAATAAAAGGTAATTTTATAACTAAACAGCACGAGAATGTTCCAAAACATGTTTCATGGAAAGGTACCAAAGTATGAGAAAGGTACAGTGAAAATTTTTAAATAAGTTAGCTTTATTATTCATAATGCTTCATTTATTTTTATTTACTTTTTATATATTTATATATGTATAAGTTATGTATAATGTGTAATGCATAGTTTTAGTTGCTCTTTGATACATGAATGAAATGAGGTTGCTGATTTTTTTGTAATTTATAAAAGAAAGTCGAAGGATGGGGGATATTTAATAGTTTAAATTACAATATCTACAGGTCAGAGATTGAAGTTTATAATAAGAAGGCACCGCTGAAAGAAGACAGCAAAATTCAAGGGAGCATCGCACATAAAATGTCTGGGACCTATTTCCAGATAAAATATTACCCTCTCGCATCTATTACCTCTTCATTTTGCTCTCTCTCTCATTTCGACCCCTTTCATTTTAATCTCTCTTGCGACGATCCTTTCATTTCAATCCTCATTTATAGTTCCCATTCGTGTCGATCTTCATTTCCCGTTCCTTTTCCCTTCAACACTATTTACTTTTCTACTTTAAAATCGGCTCAATATCATTCACTATTATTTCGCTATCCACATTTTTCCCATTCACGACCTTTTTATTTTTACCCTGTCTTTTAGATTCTTGCACTGTGCCCCTTTATTATGTTTCGTTCCCTCCTTGACTGGTATTTTTTTGCATTTCATCTCATTACCTTCTATTAACTAGAATTGTACGAAGCTTGTCTGTTCTTTACAATACTAATACGGGGCTACGCTAAAATGTATTTTGTACAATTAGTATGAGATGCTTCGTAGATTAATGCGGGGGAGCTCGAGGACAGATCGGTTCTTTTTATGAAAACCGAATATTCCCACGAAGATGGTAATATTTTAAAAGGAAAACGTCCTGCAGAAACGTTGTTTTCTTGACATTTTCGGAAATTTAAAACAGCCCTTAATGAGATAGCGCGTCTTGGGAAATTTAATTAAAATAGAGAAATGTTCTGTATTTATACAGCAGATTAACGCAGTTTTAGGGGCTGTCTTAAATGACAAAATGAGAACGTAAAACAGAAACTAGAGCGATTTATACAGTTTTCAGGTACCAAACAAGACCAACTAAGAGGCTTTACACCAACCCCTTACTTTGCTATTTTTGATCTAACAAAAATTGAAGAGACGTTTCGGATATTGGAGTCGCATTTATCAAATTTGCAATCGGTAGGAACGTCCAATTTATGGATGATGATTGCTTACGACTTCAAGGGCGAGGGCGATGTTTGCTTTTACGAAGCAATTGTTTGTGTATTAAGTGATGGTTTTTGGAATAAAATTGATGGGTTTTTAAGAATTTTCATTTTTGTTGGTCCTGCGGGATACCAAAAATAAAATCAAAAAAACAGCAACAACAGTAAAACAAAAACCAATAACAAAAATACAACAAACTTTAATAATACTGTCTAATATTTAATAATTTTTTAAATATTACAATATATACAAACACAATTGTCACCTAACAACAAAAATGAAACAAGAGTATTATTACAAGTCCGTCCTTATTGCTAAACATATAAAGAATTATCGGTTAGAGTGCGCAACACTTATATCGCAGAAACCGAAAGGTGAATCCAACTATAAGTCCAATCGAAAAACTTAGTCGGTACCGGGTTTGTTTCTTACTTTATTTTTATCGATAAATTATTGCGTTCAGCCAATCAGTACTTTTGACCAAAAACTACGGTTCCTCTACGTTTCTAACTCGAACCGAATTGGTTCCAGAACGTGGCTGCCAAGGCCTTAAGCACTCACTGCAAGTGCCTTAAGAATAATCTTTGCCATGAAACTTATTAATCAATGCCATAAAGATTAAAAATCAGTGCCTCAAGTAGACCTTTACCAAAAGAAGTGTTACGCCCAAGCAGCCACTGCCATCTAGCTCCAATAAATTCCATCGCTTTCCTTCCGCTTTAACACCGTCCATTCAACGATAGACCAATGCTGAAATGAATCAACTAACACGCAATATAAAATTTATATACCGTAAAAAAGACTTCTTTAACAATTGCTTAAACACTTCTTTCCCTAATGTAAGGAATTTTAACATCAATTCACACATTTTTATTTAGTTTTTTTGATTAATTTTGTTATTAGCTAATTGTAAGTCGTTTTATTTTAAGTAATTTTTCGTTATTCGCAATTTGCCACACAAATCGTTAGCATTGGCGTATCAAAGAATGAAAAAAATTCTATTTGTTAACTTTAATAAAGCGTACAAGTAACTATAGCTTCGTATGGAACAAAATTTCTCTCTTCATCAAAAATATCAACGATTTTACTTCTTACTTAGTTATAGTAATTAATAATATCTAGGCATTGGATTCCTTCAGATCTTGCAATCGTGCTAATTGGTGTGGCTCTAACTCATCCGGGATACTTGCCCTTCCACCTACCAAAAGCTTCGGCTCTTCTTCCGAAGGAGGAGCGTGGCTTATGGAATTTTCTGCGGTACTCGGCCCCGTCGTCTCTCCTTCACTACCCGTACTACTACTCACAACGAACTGGGAAGAATCCTGCTGGTGGTCGTCCACCATCGACTTTTCTTCAACCTCTTCGTGAGCAGGCACAGGAGGAGGAGGAGGCTGAGGAAGGTCTTCTCTTCTGAAAACTGGCCTGAACTCCTCAGGCTCGGGCTCTTCCTCGTCTTCTTCTTGAAATACGTTGTCATCTTGAGCCTGATCCGTCGAATCTTCTTTGCCGTTCGACGTCGATTCAGTCTCTGGAGGTGGGAATGGCTGCTCAGGTTCTTCCATCATAGGAGTGGCAGCTGTTATTACAATTTGTGCTACCCCTAAGCCAAACTCACCACTTTCGTCTTCCCTTTCGCTCATTTCTTCTCCATGCTAAAACATTACTTTATTTAGTAACAACTTGAAGTTGTCGGAAATGTTTGGAGAGAAAGTTTTAGGAAGAGGATGTCTTCAGGTAGGGAGATAGACTATGCGTCGAAAGAAGCAATATATTTTGAGTGCAAATGATGATTTTCTTGCAATTTTAAGTGTGATTCTTGAATTAGCCATTGATTTATGCGGACGATTTTCATACGCGGGAGAAAAATAGCGGACAGCCTTTGAATGTCAAGTACTAACAAATTTAAGTACATTGTTATATTAATTGCTTATTGCGTAGTAATCTTAATATCGTTGATAATGAAGGTCGTATACGTTTTTATGACTCCTCTGGTTTATTAAAGGATGTATTAATACTTGATGTCTTCCTTAAAGGGTGTGTATAGCTTAAAACTTAAAGCCAACAAAACGTGGATTTGCAATCTTAATTAATCAAAATTGAAATTATTATTTTCACCAATAAGTATCAGGGAGTTTGCTTGCAGTATGAAATAGTACCATTGTTATTAAAAATAGCTAAACATGACTGCGAAGCTTCTGTTTTCAACTGCGACCAAGTTATGATGCAGCCAAAATCCTCTGAAGAGTAAATTAAAATTCCTAAAGTATTAAAAATACTAAATTTTAACATACTAATTTAAGAAAATAAAACAGAGTTAGAACAGTACTCAAAAGCATCCATAATTTTGTCGATTAAGCAGAATTGAAAACATGGACACAGTGTGTGAAGCATATGGAATGCCTTTTAACGCCAAGATCTTTCCTCCAATTATTAGACTATAATCTTAACTTAAAGAATCACGAAATAAAATTCACATAGGAAAAGAAAAATATCTCCAACGACAGAATTGCCAAAGATATGGTCAAGCTAAGAGTAATTCTCACATGCGTCTTCATTGTGTCGAATATACAAGAGATCACAGCACATAAAACACTTAGAGCTCATATTTAATGCAATCCTAGTACTAAGATTTTATGTGTTTTAATGGAAAATAGCAGAAGTTATAATATTTCCAAAACTAAGAAAGTCTTCAATAGGAAAAATATACTAGTGCGAACTGGAAGATATTTGAAAAACTCAAAAAGTTAAATTATATAATTGATATCTAAAAAAATCTTATCAGAGTATCAATTTAGTTGTAGAGTTTTGAACAAGCACAAAATTAGAGAGGATCTAAATTCTAATAATGACGTTCTGTATTCCTTCTCGTTATAATGGAAGCATTTGATTAACTCTTGCATACCGAACTGCTCTACAAAATAAAAAATTGTTTCGGCTTACTAAACTACCTTATCTTAAAATCTTGCCTAATAGAGCAGTGTTATATCGTGAAGCATAAAGACACATACGCAGGTATATCAGTCAAATTCTTAGTACCTCAGGTCAGTGTCCTGGGACAACTTCTTCTCCTTATATACACCACAGAATTTATCTAGCTACAAGACTAACAATGAACAATTTTTTTTACTAAACACAAACAACTGGGATTATAACTTCGTGAATTATAATGGATCGTTGATCTCTGCAAAATATACGTTTACACAACGATCCTGAAACCTATTTTGATAAGGATTCAGTTGTAGTGAACAGCATTAAATTCCAACATCAAGGTGCTGGAGAGTGACATTTTTCCATAAAACAGTTAAGGAAAATAGGAAGAAGTGCTGTGAAAGGGCTTGATGTACCACTAAACAACTAATTAACAGATTTTAATTTAAACATACATTCAGCAGCATACCAGAGTCAGTTAAATTGTAGATTAAGAGTTGTTTGGCAAGTCTGCGCAATCAGATATAATTTTTGTATAATTAGAAGCTACGAATAATTATCACAGAATTATTCCCTTAGTGTCATTTATAGTTATTGGCCGAAACATTTGTTTGGATCAGGTAAAATATGAATTTAAAATATTTACTATTATTTTATTTTTAGGCATAGAAACTGTACTTACATTAAGCATCCATGATTTTCTTTGGATTTGAAAGTTTGTTTTAATATTTAAATTATTTATTATCTCTCGCCTAATCTTATTTGTCTCGACACGAGTCCTTGGGGAGCACAAGATAATTCAGCAGATAATTATTTTGCCGATAAAACAAATTACTCATTTGTCTGTCTATATGAGGAAATTTGATTGAGCGAAGTGCCGGATCGACCTGGGTAAATTTAATTACTGGTGTGAAATCAATTATCGGCTATCAACTTTCAACGGATTGGCCCGAAGAGGGTGTATTTCCTGTATACAAGGTACAACCGGGACGAAGAAATAAAATGAGTTGAATCGATAAAACTGTTTATAAGAAATATTTTCACTTTGCTTTATAAGTTTTATTTATTTCGTCTTTATAAGAGAGATCACATTTCCTAGCTTGAGAAGCAAAAGCATTTTTATTTGCTGGATTTTAGATGTAAAAATCAAATAGGTACAAAATTTACATTTGAAATGATTTATAGATGAAATATAGAATAATTATGCTTGGATTTTGCATCTTACGCAACATATCAATACCATTACCGATTTCACCGGAAATAATATAAGCATTTGTTTTATTAAACTAATAAAATATTGTTAAATTAATTCATTAATCACATATTTTGAGTATTTCTAGCTCGGTTTTCGAAAACTGCCATTAGGAATAATTTAAAATATTCAAAAGTATCGAGCTATAAAGCCGGCAAACCTACAAATTTAAAAGTTTGATATACAGATTAATACTTGAGGTCGAACTTTGAGGGAAAATTATCCATACAAGAAGCAAGCTAAGAGCCATACATGCGAAAGCATAGGCTTTCCAGATTTTCCAACCCCTTGACTCAAACCTATACAACTCAAGAGAACACTACAGAACATATTTACAACGCCACTCCTAATCATCAGACGGGGAAAAAATCGAAATAGATACACGGAGAACCGTCACTATCAGGAAATAGAATGTCGACGTCTTTAAAATTCCATTTTCTGCATTTTCATTCCGAATATTTCCGGGAGATTTGTTATGCTGCGATGTAAATGACATTTCATTTAACCATTCCCCGATTTAACGATTGGGAAAATTATTTCCAGGAAAAACCAATCGTGCAATCGACCACCATATCCTATATTTAAGTATCGCGAAAATTAACTGCGCGACTTATGAATCAACACACAAACTAAAAGTTTACCGGAAAAATTAGCAATATGCTAGGACAGCGTAAAATAGCCCACGCAGCTGAAAATTATCTCCTCAAATCAATGTAAATAAAAAATGTTAGCTCAAGTTGCTTTGTATAAAAGTAAACCGCTGATTTTTAACATCTATGTGAGACGTTTTTTATGGCCTCCAATAAACAAGAGGCAACTGATGGTTTTTTACGAAAAAGATGAACGAGTTGCACATACTTTGAATAGACTTCTGTATTTCTGTTTTTCTTGCCGTTTGAGAACTGCACCTTACACGCAGCTCAAATTAAAGCCCATTTTTCACGTGGCTGTAATTTCAAATTTATTTAATTTCTCAGTAACAGCTAACTAAATGAAAAAAAAAATGCTCTGTAGCGACCAAAATAATTTCGAAATTTTTATGGATTGTTCAAGCTACATTTTCCCATTGTTAAAGATCAAGTATGTAAGATCGGTGATACACCTTTATATTTATACAAAAACTATCGGAGCTTGAATACAAAAGAAAAAAGACAAAATAAAAACGACACGGACACAATAAAAGTCCATAAAAAATATGCACAATAGGCAAACTTGCCGCTGAAACAAGGGATTGAAAGAGCTAAGGAGGGTAGTAAAAACTTACTTCCGTATACCTCATTATAAAACCGATATGATACAGCTCCTGGCGACGAAGGGTGAAAAAATAAGCACTTCACGAACCGAGATGCAAGTTAACACTGGCTTTCCTCCGTGGTTTAGTCAGGGTATTGAATATTGTGGAGATTCCACCGCACACATATGCATACACAATTGAGCAAATAAAATCGCGCTCCCCTTGTTTAAACGCCCCCCAACCCAACCTGACTCCAACTCGGCACAAATCTGAAACAAGAAACGCTGAGGGGATTTTTCACGCGTCAACTACAGGACGTTGTAGGATTTTTTGCCGACGCGCCGCACTAAACCGACAGCCTTTAAGAAATATAAAATATATTGCTTCCCTTTACTGTTTAGAAATGTAACAAAAAGCTATCACCTACCTCATCCGCCACAACTACATTAGGTATATCGATGGCTAAGGAAGCGAAGCATGAAAAAGACACAAAAATCGTTACGTTAAGACAGACAAAACAACATAGATCTTAATTCAATCATAAATATATGGTTTTAACTACAACTCTTACCATCAGTCACATATTTTTAAATAATCCAATTCACTGGTAGAACAATTGAATAACGGCTAGCCCTATCAAATTAATGTAAAAGAATATTTTTCTCAAATATTAAGTTACATGAAAGACAGGGCTTGGTTTAGTAATGTTGTCATCGACTTAATCTATAAAAAATATACTTGGTACTTATAAAACGAACCCAAGGATATTTTTTCACCTAGGAAAATTTAATTTTAAATTAGTTTAATGGAATCGAACGCAATTGTTTTATTTGAAAATGAGAAGACAGACACAATTGCCTTTCGTGCCCTTCTGAAACCGTCAACCATATATTATGTAATGTAGATCTATTTCTATGCTACGGTAATAGCGAAAATGCACACAAAACTTACTTGGAAGTGATTCTTGCTTGTTAGAAAACTGAGATCCATACTGTTGTTGTTGGTCCCTATTTAATTCCATCGTAAATCCCCCTTTTTGTGCGTTGTTGTTGTTGGGTTGATCTTCCGGAGGCGGAGGAGGAGGTAAGTCTTCAGGTGGAGGAGGTGGAGGTGGATCTGATGGTTCCGCAACTCCATTCATCTGCGCGTGGTCGAGTTCCGGAGGCAGAGGAGCGTCTTCTTCTGGTGGGGCCATAGCAAAATCTGGCACTAAATCCGGAGGAGTGAAGACAGGAGGCGCTGAGCACGGGGGTGTTTCATCCCATTGATTCGTGAGAGGCTCTCCATACTCATCGCATTCTTCTACGACCAGCGACGGAAAGTTGCCCACCCTGCCTTCCAGCTCTCCTCGCCACCAACCATCATCAACACTATGAGCACACTTGCTAATCACTTTAATAACTTGGCCTTCTTCGAATGCCAGCTCTTCTTCGCCTTCTCCTTCGTAATCGTAAAGGGCGCAGCAATAGCTTGCGGTTGGGTCTGGCTGCTTTTGAGGAGCGGAAATGACTGAAACCTGATCTGGAGATTGATTGGTTTCGGAATGCTGCATGATAATTTCTTCTTCGTTATCTACAGTATAATCTACAGATGAGAATGAAATTTGATTAACTAATCCTGGTGTTGTAGCTGATTGTTCGCGTTCTACGTCTAAGTAGTTATGGGGCACGTATCCTTCTTCTCCACGGTAATTTCTCGCCCGCAACCAGCCATCACCATCACCTTCTCCGACTACTTCTAGCTGCTCATTCTCTACTATGGTTAACTCATCTGGGTTTTGAGCCTACAAAAAATTGGTCCAATTAGTGGCCCTGTGGCACATCTACATCTCAATGTATTTAATTAACGTAATCGTATTAGATCTACCAGACAATTTTGCCCGTAAGCATTTTATCAAGATTCTATGCGTAATCAAATGGGTACCATTTTGGCCAAAACACTTTAATTAATACTTAGTAAATCAGTGTTAAAATTCATCAATGGTGGTCTATATAGCACAATATTTAATATTGGGTTGTAATTATACATTACCGTATAAGAATAAAGCGCCGTGCATTTGAGAATAACTCCTGATTGCGGTTGCTCTTGATGCGATCCGTCACCGTGCTCGGCTTCTTCAGCGCCCCAATCAACTTGAGTTGGATCATCCCAGCCTGCAGTTAGTTGTTCGATCCTTTGGCGCTCTTGCTCTAAGATTGCTGTGAATTAGCAGAACTTTTAATAATTTTGACAATCATACTTTTTGGACACTTTCACAAAAGACAATATTCAGCAAAAGCTTTATTTTGTATGGATTATGATGAATGGCCATACTTATTTCGAGCCTCATTTCTCCCTCACCCGAAGATTGGCTACCTCGTTCATGCTATCAATTCATTTAATATCCTTTTACTCAGCACATATTTTCCACCCTTGCGTAGACTTCACGTTTTGATCAAGAAAAGTCTTTTGCATTTCGAGTACATTATCTGAACCCTGGAGGCATTATCTGTGACTAACAATGGCTTCCTGTTCATTCCCAAGAAACTTAGTTGCGCCAGAAAAAAACCTTTTGAATCAATATTCTGCATAATTGCGTCAATATCTGAAATAACGGACGCTGATTTTATTCCTAAGCCACTGGAAAGATGTCAAATGCTGGCTATACAAATATTTCTTCTGCCCGAAACAGAGAAAGTACCCTAGGCTCTGCTCTTCACTATCATATGTTAAGCATTAGAAAAATTATTTGCGTCATATATAAACCTTAAAAAAACTTCTTTATCACATGTATGGAACGAGTGGAACGTCATTCTTGTTTTCAATTCAACTCTAACGTAAAATCCGGCACAAAAAAGAATGTAGAGAGTATAAGAAAAGCCAATGTCTATCAAGTATATTAGGAACATTGCTTCATAAATAACTAAAGCAAGGCATTGTCATTGTTGAGGTGTGAGGTGATGCGACGCTCAACGTCTTGGAGGATTACAGTAAAAGGTTCTCTTTTTCTTTACGCATCTCTTCGCACCTCTTCTCTGCTGCTCTGCGCTTTCAGCCTGAAGCTATTAATCCGCACCTTCTGCAGTGAAATTCCAGTGGAGTATTCCACCCAACATCATAATTTCGCTTCTTATCGGCAAACTTCCGTTCCCAACTCTAAAACATATTGCGCAATTTGTTTCCCGACGCTTTCATAACGACCTTTTATGGGACCTCGAAATGCTTTCCTTGTATTAGAATTGCTTTAGTCACTTCCAATCCCTTTCGAGAACGCGGTTGGAGCTCTGTAGATATTCATCATCTTCTACATTTTATATTTGCTTCACTTACATAATGGAACTAATTTTTTATTCATGAATTTTAAGTTTTGAACCGTCTAATAGGCATTATCATGAGAAAAGCAAATATGAGCAGATTTTTGTCGCTTGGATCTCCGTATATCAAATTCAGTCTTTAGACTTATTATGACCTAAACCAACAAGTTATTCTTTTATACATCAGCATATAAGCACAAGGGCTCCAAAAACTCCTGAGGCGGATGGAATAAGTATGGCGTTGTTTTTTAATTTTGTTAAATTTTAAGTGCAAATGATTTTTTTGTATGTGCAACGGACATCATGCCAAACACTGAGTGCAGAATGAGGTCGTTGCCTACCCCACTCACCGTCGACCTCTGGATTTTCGTAGGACTCCTGAATCGGTTCCTCCACTTCGCGGGTGTCCACTTTGTCAACAGGCACCGAGCTGGCTTCTCCATCGGCGTAATCGCTGTCGTAGAACGAATCTGAGCTTGGATGATCCTAGAAAACAAACAAATTCAAATCCGTTATTACAAGTGCGACATTCAGAGCTCACCCCTATACCAGAAGCATCAGTTCTCACCGATAAAGAGCTGGTCGACCTCTGGATGTCTTGAACGTTCAAAGTTTCCGCCTCCTGAAGCCACTCGTCCACGTTAACACCGCCCTGCCTGAGGCATTCGATTCTAGCTTCCGCCTTCATTTTCGCGGTTTCTGCTCTACGAATATTTTGTTTCATATCTTCTATTTTCGTTTCCAAATCGGGCCCATTTTGGTCGGCCGGGTCGACCTGCAAAAAAGCAACGTCTGATTGCCACATTAAAAAAAAATACGCCATCTACCAATAATCCTCTTCCTGTAAACAACATTCTTAGAAATTGGGATATATTTGCAAACGGGGAGAAATTTCCGGACTGTTGGGTTTTAAAGGAAATCTATTTGGAAGGAAACAGAGAACTGGATGAACCTCGTTGAAATTCTCGAAATGTATTATGGTCTTTTTTAAAACAAGCAAAATAATTTATCAACTTTTCAGGCAACACTAACTTCAATAAATAATTTATGAGCTTGACCCACCTTTTGTCCATTATCCCTCATGATCGAGTAGTTCTGAAGTTTCTTCACGAATTCCCTAATATTATTATTCTCCCTGGCTATCCGCGTCGCCCAGCGGCGGGCCTCTTTGCTCAGGGTGGCGGCAGCGGATTCGTGATCGGCGGTGACGTGATCAATGGGGTCGTTATCGCAAGGCTCGAACTCGTATTGAATATGCTGCTTCAGAACGGGGTAGTAAAGATAACAGCACTGGAGGTTGTACTCCCTAGTTAGCTGTTTTGCCTGGTCTCTAATTATACTAAAAGAGTTTTGCATGGCCGAACACGTTAGCAATTCTGTCCGGCCCATCAGCATAAGATACTCGGCTACTTTATCGAAGACGTTGCTCTCCATTATGGACATTGCAAGCTGGAGATCTACAACAAAATATCTATTTTGGTGAGCATTTGCTGCAGACAAACATAATAAATAATCGTTTCTAGCACCACTGGATTTCTCTTCTAGTTGCTCGCGCTTGGAAGAAAATTTTGCGCTGTTTTTTTGAAGAGAGGTTATTGATTGGAAAAACGAGCCTTTCTTCTTTTTCAACCTAAAACAAAATTGAGCTTTTTAGTTGGAGAGCTAGTTACTAAGCAAATTTTCATCGTGATTAACAGCCTCCTGGAAAGTGGTAGCAAACCATCTTTAAGAAAAGCAACTGGTTTACTTTTTATCGAGACCATATATATAGTGTATAAATAAAGAAAAAAACATCGTTTTATCTGTATTCAATTTAGAATAGATTTATAACAATAAAGCAACAAGGGAATAAAAAATTTTATATTTCATAACAGGCAGTAATTTATCAATTTTATTTTTTGTAGGTATCATCAGCGGGGGATTCGAATAAACGAGCCGCATCTTTAGACTTATTATCGAGTTCCCCTCTTTATCACCATTTCCTATGTTTTACCTTGTGTCTGTTCGTGGAAAAACGTGATTTTAAGGATTCGACTAAATAAACTCTGAAGTTTTTGGGTAATCCGAGAAAGATTGAAAAGTGCTCCGGGGCACCCCCTTTTTTCAAACAACTTTTTCCACTGAAATGTTTGATACTGGCGCTTTTTTCATCCAGATGTTTGCTACCCTTTGGTGCCCCGTGCTATTCTCTCACACCTCCACCTTCTCATGCCCCAAGGCTGCTGTTGTACAAATTTGATGGGAGATACTATATTTACTTACTTTTCTTCTATGTCCCTAGCTTTATCTCTAACGTCGTGAGCGCTGTGTTCTTCGTCGAAGTATAGTTTTTTCGTTTTGTCCACATCCTGCACGCAGAGCTGGACTTCTTTTTGTACAATTGCTAAATGATCTACACACTACAACAAAACAAAATTACATATAATATGAATGCATATAGAAGAATTATAGAAATGATGAAGACGTAAATGTAAACGATATAGAAATAATTTTGTTACGATCATATATCTTAAGTTTTGATAGATGATAAATTCCGTTCCCACGAATAAAAGGTTCGATATGAAAACAGCACTTTTTACCACTGCTAGGTGGTGCAAAGGTAGTTGTTGCTGTATTGCACAACTTAAGTTCTACCACCGTAATACAGGACGGCTGCATTTCATACTAATCGCTGTCTTTAAAATTCTTCGTATAATAATTTAACGGTCGCTTAAAATTATTACACTAGTGGATCTTGTTATAAACTAAAAATCGTTTATCGTCAAATTAAAATACATTGTGCTTTAAAAACTTTTAAGGGGACATCACTCAAAGGTAAAATCTAATTATTATATTGTTTTTGTAACGACTTGTATGTATCAAAAAATCAAACTGCTACAGAAGTTAAATTATGATCAATGAGTGGTAAATATGTTGCAGAGGGTTGATGTTATGAAGGAAAAATCAATTAGGTATATTACATTTTTAAAATAAAGAATTAAGTGCGGATCTATTTTTAAAAATCTAATTCGTAAGGTGGTGAAGAGTGATTTAATAAAAGTATTGGTATGGGAGCCACGTTACAGACAAGAACTTTGACAATATGATACTTCTTTCATACTGAACAAATTGTTTGGTCGTCTTAATCCTATTAAATCTGTATCTCTTACTAATTTATTCCTTGTAATTGTAAGAGTTCAAGATGAATAAAAATAGGTTTTGTTTTCGATTATCCTCTTATATTTTTGAACCTCATGGTTTTCGATATAAGAGTTTCAAAAATTGAGTGTAGATATGCGTTTCCTATAATCAAGGTTTTTATTAAGAGAAGTAGTATTTTTATTCACAAATAAATCATCTATCATCCTCTGGTAAAGTTATTGAATTTAAAGCACTTAAGCATGTTTTACCACGGTTAGCAATAAATCATCGGGCCAAAGAAAAATAATCAGATTGATATTCCAGCTTAGTTTGCAGCTAATGACTTAGTTGAGGCTTTAAAATAACCTTGCAAAAAATATTTGTAAAGTTTAAATGCACTATTAAAAATAGAGAAAGCCAAAAGTTAACACATCAAGAAATCTCGCGAGTCATGACATTTTCTAAATATGCAGAGTACATTGTAAATTATTTTAAAAGATGTTGCCTGTGCACAGTTGGGTTTATCGAAAAATATAGCAATTTTTTGCAAAAAAAAGTATTGGGAACAAGGACTGAACTATATCATTTTTTAGTTTGAATAACGGCATTTAAGGTCTAGAAATTCACCGATATTTAATCTAATAAATAAACGATTACCATAGCTGTGCTCCAGTCATGTCCTCACCGAAAATTCAAATAGTTTCTTGGTGAGATATTGTTTATTGATAATGCAAAGGTAAGACCGTGATATTCGTATTACTGCAAGTATAACTATTCATTATTCAATTTGTTTCTAATTCCAACTTCAAGCTAAAAGTAACTGAATAAAAAGTGAATTATTAAAGTTCGTTAAATTCTACATTCCGCTATCCAAAGGTACAACGTTCGTTATAAAATCTGCTAACAAGGGAACAATTCTATTTAAAACAGGAGAAAGAGAGTAAGCGAAAACTGACCTGGATCTCCCAAAGTTCTGACATAAAAACAGAGTAATAAAGATCGAAATTTAGGATAACCAATACTATGTGATGTAATGTTATTGTTTATTTTCGAAAAATGCTAAGGGAAATAGATATTTTTCCTTAATTGCCCTACAACTATTTTTGCCTTGGATTTTTGTATGTGAATATATTTTTAAAATAACTTGAATTTGCTGCAGCTAAGATATATCAAATTTTGTCGCTTCGTCGCCTCTCGATTCTAAAATTTTTCCCAAGATGTGAAAATCTAGAACATTTTGTAAGCACATAGTTCACAGAAGAGCTCACCGGATACACAAACATGTATCTCAAGTCGTTTTAGCTCAGAAGCAGAAAAACTTGATTAGCATCCCCTTTAATCGAAAAATCATTTCATCGTTAACGTTCGACATTTCGAGCGTAATGAACAGCCAACATCACCTATTAAGCGTTAATAGGGAAGAAATGAGGGGTTAATTCCTCGCGTGGCTGATGACGAAGCTTAAAGGCAAAACGGAGGGAGAAACGATAGGATAAGACAGAAATAGAAGGTGAATCAACAAGAAGAAAGAGGTGGCAGCCTAGCAAGCAGGAATCGAAATGAAAATTTAAGGAAATGAATCAATGAGGAAATCAGGCAATGCATAAAGTCATGCTGTTCATTTTTCCACTGGAATTTCTTTTCCATTTACGACCTGATACACAGCGGTTAAACGTTTTTGTTTCGGGTTTGTTTTTTGAGGTAGGTTTTATAATTAAATTACCACTGTCTGCGAGGGAGCGTTTTGTGAAATGTAAAGGTCAGGACATATTCGCTTTTTATAGCCGTATCAGTAGAGCGGCGAACTGGGATTATAATGGAACGGAGGAAAATAGGGAAAGATTTAAGAGGACGAACCGAGAGGAGATATATCCCTCGAACTACTGAAGGATATGGTAGAATTGTTACGGCTGCCATTAAAACTGTGCCAAAGAAATGGAAATAATCTTTTCGAGAGTTACAACATAACTGATTACACGAGATAAAGGGAGAAAACTTGCGATAACAAAAAACAGAACGGTTTTTACGAATGTTCTATACTACTCTATATAAATTATGTATTTTGACGTAGAAGGATTTGTGGATTCTTTTCCGTCAAATTTGCTCGTACATTTGTATTGCTTCTCCCTCATTTTCTATTGTATTTCATGGGATGGCAGTCCCAGCGGTGGTTCAAATTGGCGTTCAGCCAATACCGTAATTGCCGTTATTAAAAACTTTCTAATTCAGATATGATTGAATTTCGAGAATCTCATCGTTTTTCAATTATCGAAAACCATTGCTGAAATAAAAAGTTCCTTAGTATAGAATTTTAATCGATTCTATAAAATTGAAATCAACTATCAAACTGCGTGAACTATTTGGATATTAAAAGAAATATATTTTAAAATGCCAATTTGACGCTATACATTTATTTTCATATAGAAGTGAGCTTCGTTGTGATCATTTAGAACCAATGTGTGGGGCCAGGATGCTTGAAAAAACAACTTAGCGTATTGGTTTACAACGACTTTTTAAAAAGTAATTAATTAACGCAAACTTTCACAGCACATAATTTGGTTCAATATATTACACTGCTATTCCCAACAGAAACTAGGTATTAGCTAGGTAAAATAATGAATCTGCCTAATGTATTTGTAGCGTTATCATTAATAAGTAATAATTTTGAAGTAGAAAATTGGATGGAAATTCAAAGCTCGTACGCTCATTTTTCAAAATACGCCAAACCTTTCATTGGACTGTTTAAATTTATAACCAGCAGCATACAAATTGAGGGAAGTATTATTGAAATTCACAATAAACAGTTCGATTTGCTTTGCATCGGGAAACACTTAAGTTTTATGCTTTGGGAAGGGGGCCTTTTTACGCTGTTTCCATTCTGCACTGAAGAAGGCGACCAGACAAGGAGGCAGGCAAAGGCTGGCGATCGAGATAGGCAAGAAATAGGCGAGACACAGGCCTCGCAGTACAAACCGGAAATATCCGTGCTGTGCGGTTAAGAAAATTGTTCTCGTGGGCCGAATCCAACTGGCAGATCAGGCCTGTGGCAGATTGCAGTTTTCCCAGGCCGTCACTTTCACAGCTCGCAGTTTGGACCAAAAAACTGATCGCTTAGGCAAACACAGAACGCAATTATCTTTAAAATGAATCAATCAAAAGGGGGCGGATGCTATTTATATGCAATTACAGGCTAAAATTACTAGCAAACTGATTTCATATTCGAACCTTCCAATTATTTCTAATTTAAAACTTGCAACTTATTCAAATGATGCGTTTGGACTCGAATTTTGTTTGTTCTTGTGGGCAGAGAGGATCCAGGGTTACTTTTACATCATTAAACTTTAAAATTGGTTTCAAAACTGCTGTTGCTCTAGGTTCACTTTGAACTTTTATAACAAGTCGATTCCCTTTTATAGCCCAACTTCCGAACTATTTTCTACGAAGTTAAAAGTTCTTTAGTGCTTTG
>JAWQRO010000141.1:0-52787 GCA_033557835.1 Helochares maculicollis
GTTCACATCTTCTCGGTCTTCTGAGAACATTTTGTACCACCGATAAACGTTGCTTCGGTCCAAGGTAGCTTCTCCGTATGCCACAGTCAACATTCGGAATGCATCCGCGCACTTAATTTCGTTTTTCACACAAAATTTGATAGAGGTTCTTTGATCCATTTTTTGAATAGGTAAAAATCGAAGACGAGTCAAAATACGTGCAAGCAAAGCAGGTGTCAACAATTAACTGAACACTCAAAATGCCCGAACTTGTCGGTAGAAGTGAGAGACATGAGTCCCAACATAACGCCACAAAAAAATCGAAATTCGAATTTACGTAACCCGCGAAAATTGAAAATTCGCGATACTTATTGAATACACCTCGTATACTTGAAAGCAACTAGGCAGATCAACAATAATACTAATGATAGACCGAAATGGAAGAGAGTAAGGAATTATAGAATCTAGAAGAAAAGTTATAAATCCAGACGAAATCTCGGAGAAGTTAAACCCAAAGATAAAGAATGTTCCCCAAAGAGATCTCAGATTAAAGGTCTACGTAATCATGTTTACCTTGATTCAACTTAAAAGCAATAAAACTCCGTTTATGGCGGAGCCTTGGCGAAACGTTTAAAAGAAAATGAAATACTAATCAAGAATGGAGATAGAAAAGCATTAGAAAACTATTTCCCCATTTCACTACTCTCTCAAATATTGCAAGTTATTGTGGAGCATCTTTACTAATAGAATCATTTTCAGTAAAAATTCCGATAGGGAGCTAGTTAGGATTTCGCAGAGGTTACGGCATGTAAGCCCCTCTCTTCACCAGACATTAATGGGCAAGGCCAAAGAGTACCTTTCTAGCTAAACTTATGAGAAGATGTTCGATATCATGAAATTATGGAGAATTGACAGTTCTTCAAATAACAGCAGATTACATTTTAGATATAAACAAGTTTTACAGAATAAATTCTAAATAGCCACTATGACCCATTATGTTTACAGAGATCTCTGCGGCAATACAAATAATAAAGAATGTTCACGGCAAAGGACGCTTTATATCTTATAAACTGCTGACATTAGCAAAGGTAGTTGGTTTCAGACAACCACCACAATCTCAGGTAGGTGGGTGATGTTGTACGCATTTCGTCAACTTTGGAATAAGTTCTTGGAATAATGGCCAACATAAACAAAACAATATCAGAGAGAATCACCAAGTCATAAGAAGCGATATGCTCTAAGAGTGAATAGTTTTGGCAATACGATATTCACGTTCATCACATTAAGAAGCTGTACTAAAATTTACACTCTCAGAAATATTATTAATTTGGTATGAGGACTAAGTAGAGTACATATTCTATCCAACGAACAACTTAACTTGCCATACGATAGAGTTGATTTAGCAATGTCGCA
The DNA here is from genome assembly GCA_033557835.1 of Helochares maculicollis. Taxonomy (NCBI): domain Eukaryota; kingdom Metazoa; phylum Arthropoda; class Insecta; order Coleoptera; family Hydrophilidae; genus Helochares; species Helochares maculicollis. Next base: position 1,393 of record JAWQRO010000141.1, read on the forward strand.
ATGACTACGTCTTGTTATAGAGGGTTAAAAACTGCAGCAATTCAGCATAGAAGGTATGGGAGCAGGTGAATTGTAATTTAAGCTAATTTGTTAAAAACAATTCGTAGAGACTGGTGTAATAAACAAAAGTCCTATTAAAAAGCAAGATAAATAAATTGATTTGACAGCTTCAGCTATTTACTGGCCGGCTAATTAATTGATTTGCTGCGATAATACGTGGAATCAAGATTTCAATATTCTATCCAGGCAATGTGCACATTAACGGCTTCTATGCCGGTAAAATATATTCTCCGTCTCTACTCTTTCCCGATCTATCTCTCTTTCTCTACTCTTTCCCGATCCCTCTCTCTTTTTTTCATTACTCTTTCCCGATCTCTCTCTCTTTCTCTTTCTCTACTCTTTCCCGATCTCTCTCTCTCATTTACTATTCTTTCGCAATCTCTCTCCACGTTTTGTTTAGCTTCTACAGTTTTATCGTTCTAGCTGTGTTTCTCATATTTTGCCTCGGCTGCTAGTGACTAGCATATCTAATTCGTATCTGGGTATTAGAGCATAAATTTGTATCGCCATTATTTAAAACCAGATAAATGTAGTTCCAAGTATGCAAGCAAACACCGGATTGGTGAGTAAAGTGAAGAAAAGGTTTAAACGAACCACATTTCGCTTCTGATTTTTTTTCATTACAGAGTGGAGCCGCTCCCTTTGCGCATTTTCTTCTTTTTTTGTAAATGAAAACTATTTATGCTATTCATTAATTTTTTCTGGATACTACGTATGGTCATTTTAGAAAACATTTTCTTGTTCTAATGTCGACATGTCCATTTAAGAAAAATGTGAATTGATCCTTGAAGCAGATATTTAGAAGAATGTTAGAGGGGGTGAAGATAATAAAATTTTATATAGTTTCACAAAACTGGATACTCCTCTTGAAGTCATCATTATGAAAGTATTGTAATATATGCAACTGATATGTATGAAAATGTTGCAAGATAATATTTCACTGACAATAAACGACAAAATTGAAGTGAATTATATGAAAATAGATTTTACAAAAATCCATGCTCATATTTATTACAATTTTGTATAAAATATTTTTAATTTTTATTTCTCTTATCAAGTACGCTGAAGACAACTCTTTAATTTAGTTGTGAGAATCCAGTACATTCATGTGGTAAAAACCGAAATAAGTTAACTAAGAACTTAATAATAAATTTTTATTTATCTGTTGCATTAGACGTCACAAAACATGATCTAATTGTAAAAGAAATTGAGTTACCTGTGATGATGTGCCACACTTCCCATTTAAGAGTTTAAAGATTGAATCAGCCCTCGCGAAAGAATTCTGCCTGTAAGCTTGCAAATATTCGAAAAAGCTTCGTCTCATCACATTAGAATTGGCCTTCCAGAATTTTTATATTATTCGTGGGAATCATGATATTAAGGATTGATACTGGTATGATGTACCTATTTGGTGTAATCACCACAAATCTATAATATTCAACTGGCTTACTTTACGTTGGAAGTGAGTTGTTGAAGATAAAGTAAGTCCCCAGCTATATACAAGCCTGTAGAGATGATAAATACAAAACTCTATTCATATTTCAGTTTTGTATTTGTTTCAAACGCCATTAGTTTTAGAAGCAAGAAATACAACCTTATTTTATTGTTTACTGTTTTATTAAATCTAAGCTGTACTATATTTAAGATGAATTTTTTCATTTGCAGGAACTGCTGCCTATTCATCAGCTGAGGTATGTTATTTAAGAATTATTACAGCTCCAATTACTTTTTAAGAAGGCTCGTTTTCACACGGTATTTTTGCGATATCCAATAACGTATATGTATAATGTTAAATTTCTTTCGGTCTCAGATTGTATATCTTAACAATCCATTATCCATCTCTTTTTCCCCTCTTTAGGAATCACTTGTTAGCGGGAAGCGCTTTGCCTGCCTCGCGCTCTGCGTCCTATTCTCACTTCTATTGCCTGCTTGACTCTGCTTCGCATTCGTGTCTGTATGAATGCTCAAACCATCGAAGTTGCCTTTCATCTATAATTGGTTTCAGAGCCGCTACGTTCAGCATTTCGTGGATTCGATCGTTTCTGATTCGGTTTCTGCGTGTCTCGCCCGCTACTCTGGCTTTCGTGTTTCTCTAGGAATGGTAAATTTTCGGCGTCACACATTAGAATTTCATTCTTCCCATCACTATTTATGATCGCCTTGAAGTAATTGAACGGGTTTGGGTTTCCAGGTAGTTCGGATTATCAGCTCTTAGTTTCCTTTATGTTCATTTTAAGTAGACGTAGCCTGGGTTTCTGAGTATCGATTTCCGTTCCTTTTATTCTTAATTCTTATGCCCGCTGTTTTATCGAGCTTTGTAGCCGCGCTATGCTATCAAGGAAATATTTAATTATTGCCCAATAGATAAGTGGACTTAACTATTAGATTGGAAAATTCACTCGGGAGACTTTTGAAGGTGGGTTTCGAACATTGTTTTGATTAGTGACATGGCGCGCCTCTATCATCGGTTTATCGCAGCCTATACGTGGGAACTACCAACTGCTGTATAAATGAAAGCTTTAGAAAAATCGTAAAAGTTTTGGGTACACAATATTGCATCCAATAAATATGCATTTGAGCGGTTTGTTAGTATGGATTATATAATGTCCCACTCGAAACTGACTCTAAAAACCTGTGAATTGATCTGCAGTTGGTGCAACGCGTATTACTTATACCGGCCTCAAAGCGCAAACGCGGCGAGCCTTAACACATTCGACTCTGTAGGTCCGGCACTTGGTCATTGCAGAGTGACAACAGCAAGCATGAGGTATACCGTACCACATAGAGAGTTCATTGTGAATACCTACAGTGTCACCAGGTCAGTAAAACAATGCCAGAGAGAATACCGAAAGAAATTTGGAGGAAAAACTGTCCCTACCAAGAATACTATCAAAAACTTGTTCAAAAAATGGACGATGACGGGAACCCTGGTGGATACTCATTCTGGGGGACGACCTCAAATGCCAGATGAAATAGTACAAGACATTAAAAACCGGTTGAAAAATTTCCCAAAGAAATCAATGCGTCTCTTAGCGCAAGAAAGCGGGTACTCAAAATCTACTTGTCAACGCGCCGCCGAGAAAATAAAGGTATGTTCGGTTATTCAAAATTTTCAAGGGTCAGCTCCCAATGGGAGTAGTGTATTTCATTACACTAGTACATATTTTACAACCACCTCTTCCTGGTTAAAAAGCTAACAGTAATTTCTAATCTCCCAACATTTAATAAGTTCTCTGACAAACCAAGCTCCAGGTTTGTCTAAATTGGGTAGTTTTTGGTCTTTTCTGCGAACGTTTGAAGGATTATATTGTCTAATTTTCTTTCGCTTACGAAAAAGTTGCTCCGTTTCGATAATGACAATGATATCTTCTCATATACAGGGTGTTGCAGAATTAATTTCCAATACTTAACCCACATGTTAAGAACGCCAATGTGACCATGACCTGGTATTTTCTAACTATAAATAAAAATGTTGAAAATTTGGCTAATTTGGGACTCATGGCATAACTGAAATGATGCCGATAGACCATTCTGAGTTAAAGAATATTATGCAGACACAACGGCAACGGTATTGCTATAAAAATAACGGTATCACAATTAAAAACGTCGTCAGATCCTTTAAAACGTCGAGATTAAATTTTTTCATGAACACAAAACCGTCCTTATCAATGAGAAACAGAAAAAGAACATAAACAACCATTAAAGCCAAAATTTATAGCTCCACGTTTTTTCGAATCATTTAAAACAGAACATGACCTCTGAAAACAAAACAACTTTAATTTTCTTTTAATAATTCGTTTTTATTTTGAAATGTTTTCAAAAATATAAGCTTTGTCGATTTGCTGAAGCAATTATTTCAAACATTGAGTTTTTAAAAATTCATGCGGTCCGATTGCATCAGTACTTAATTGTATTGTATTGTGTTGTTCGGCCCTGAGAACTAAAAATACGAAACATTGCTTAAAAAATATTGGGGGTCTCCACTCAACATTCGCGCATGCGTTTACATTACAGCATAAACAACCGGGTGTATACAGGGTGTTGCAGAATTAATTTCCAATACTTAATTCACATGTTAAGAACGCCAATGTGACCACGACCTGGTATTTTCTAAGTACAAATAAAATTGTTGAAAATTTCGCTAATTTGGGACTCCTGACATAATTGAAATGATGCCTATAGACCATGCTAAGTTAAAGAATATTATGTAGACACAACAGCACCGTTATTACTATAAAAATAATGGCATCACAATCAAACACGTCGTTAGATCCTTCAAAACCTTTCTAATGAACGCAAAGCTGACCTTATCAAAGAGAAACAAAAGAAAGAACATAAGCAACCATTGAAGTCAAATTTTATAGCTCCGCGATGTTTCGAATCGTCTAAAACAGAACGTGACCTCGAAAAAAGATCGCTTTGTATTACTATCTTCCGCTGCAAGAAAGACGATTACATCATACATCGCAAACTAACGTCACCTTTATCTCTCTAAAATACCGGCATCACAATCAAAACAAACCGTCATAAGCACAAGATAAAATTATTTCGCGAGAACAAAACCTTCCTAATAACATAAAGACGTAAAGAAAAGAAGAACATAAACAACCATTTAAGTAAAATTTTATTCGAGCGCGTTTTTTGAACTGGAGATCGAACGTGACCTTGAAAGAATATCGCTTTATATTACCGCCCGCAAGAAGGGTGGTTACATCTCAATCTATACAATAACTTAATTGTCGACATTCTTTATCGTTAAAATTCGATGGCTACTTAAATACGATGGGGCTAGAGTCCATTTCTATCACAATTAACAGCACAAATTCATGTTATTGCGACGATAGACTGATCCAACAGTCTTCTTCTATCGATAACACATGCACTACTTCTCTTGTGTCTGTGGTTGTACATTTTTTGCGCTTTACGTTTTTTTATGAACATTCGCTTTTATTTTTATCACCTTGTTTACAATAAAATGATGGCTTTTCTTGTTTCGTGCTTAGTAAGTTCAGATGATTTGCATATTAGTAAATATTGTCTTTCTTTGAATAAGGCATTAAGAAAAGTTTAGCTAACTTATGTAATAGTAAATAATGTATTAAAAACAAATTGAAATGAACGCAATCCGACCATACACGCGCGCTTGTTTTTTCTCCCCGGTTGCAATTTATTAACTTTTTTGGCTCGTCTTTATTGCTTTTCAACGAGGGTTTTTTATTATTATTCCTATAGTTTCAAGTCCAGATGCTTTAAGCGTAAACAAGAAGGTGATTGTTTGAAATACCGATAAAATTCGTCTGTCGTCGTTCGACCGACGACGTCATAGGGAATTCCAAAATGTACATGTAATTACTATCTCGGTTACTAATTAAGCTTAAAATTGCAAACAAAAACCTATCGCTTATTATTTCTAATATCTACCACCCCTTTAAGTTTTGTAACTTAATTTTGACACACCTTGTATAATTTTAGTGTACACAATATTTTGCAATTTAGGCATGTTAATTTACGAATAAAGTACTCAATGCGTGGATAATTAATAATAGCCTTGAATGCTATGCACATCTGATTGACTACTTTCAGTCAAAGTACCACCCAAAGTATTGTTGAGCATATTGATTAGTTTTGGTCGCAATAAACTGCAAAATATCAATAAGTGTGCAACTATACCAATCGGCTTCAAATTATCGGTCGATATATTGGTTGGATGTAAACCACATTTCCTGTAAAACGTAACTGGCGAATTTCGCACAACGAGATCACTCCGCAATCTATTATCATTTGCTTCAAACAATACCATGTTCATCAGAATGACCTTATTTGAATGATTTGTCGCCAACAAAATTTGATACGTAAGTAGTATATCATTGTTTTCAGAATGATCAAGTTTGCTAATGTCACGTGATCTGCAAAATAGTTTTGATTTTCCTCCATCAACTGACTTTTTGCATACATATTGTTAAGGTATACCCGACAAATATGTAAACATAGCTTATATTCTTGTAAAATAAATTCTAAAAAAAAGTATTCTTACACCTGATGTTGAAAGTAGTTGTAAAATAGTCACAATATTTTACGCACATCTATGTGGCATAAAACGTTATCTGATCTAATCGTACAAAAAAAAATAAAATATGTTTTATAATGGCTTGTCCGGACAAGTCTTAAAAGTGTGTAATAATGTTTTATCCACGAAAGCTGCAAACAATACTCAAGTTACCTTCACCGCAACCAATAATTCATTTCGATTGCAGATTTACGCCACTATCTTTACTGCAGACGCTATAACTCTTATTGAGACTGTAATATGCAAAGTGTAACGAAAAGAACTATTTTAATAATATGATTGTTCCAATCGCTAAATTCTCGCAATGATTTCAGAAACGATGCATAGAGAAAGATATTATTCGAGATTGATTTGAAGTAAGATGCACATGGATATTTCACTTAATGAAAAATTAAACAAATTGGCAAAAAAATGTGTTGACCCAAGAAAATATTTATAAACATCTAAGTAAGAGTTGATAGTTTTTGTTGATTTTTCACTCTTGAAAACGAAGTTTTAATCAAACTTCTTGCAAGTACCATACAAAACACACATCTACTTAAAGTGCCGCTCTCTATCTCTCCATCTATTGGCTTAGCGGGAAAGTTCGGTCGTATTTTCCTACCTGGAGATAATTGTATCCGTCAGGTCAAGACAAGCAGGTAGAATGAGTTACGCAGGGTCATATTATTTAACGTGCCTCTTATGAGATATAACAGAACTTCTTTCAATGCTTTTCAGCCTATAATTGTAAAGTGCAAAACGAGTAAAATGGCAGTGAATAAAGGATATTTAAGAGAGTGTATTTGGTCCGAGTTTCAGAAAGGAAGCAATGCATCTGTTGCTTGTAAAAACTTGTGCGACATGTTGGGAAGTGAAGTGGTAAATGTTCGAACTTGCCAAAGATGGTTTGCTAAATTTCGTTCCGGCAACTACAATCTCAAAGAAGATCCTCGGTCTGGGCGGCCATCCAAAGTCGATAATAACATTTTGCGGGCCATGCTGGAGAGAAACCCACGTCTAACTACTAGAGAAATTGCAAAGGAACTCGGCGTCCACCGTTCAACTGCCGATGAACACATCAAACATGTTGGATTTGTCTTCAAGCAGAGTATTTGGGTTCCTCAAAATTTGACTGAAAGAAATTTCAACTATTCCGTGGTACGAAAATCTTAATGCGCCTGATCACTTATTTGCAATAATCGGGCGACCCACGTTTGTTTATTGAATCTTTCCTGAGCATCGTTTTAAATTTAAAAAACCAGAAGTGTCTTCACTCAACTTTCACGCACCTTTACTATTCGTATGACTGGACCACTGAACTATTGGCTCCACCTTGACCTGACGTGCTATTATAATATTATTAATTGACAAGATTTTCCCAGCCAAAAATTTTCCTTAAATCCTGCAATATAGAACGCTTGTAAAGACTGCATAAACGTCTAATTTTCAAGTGTAAATTCATCTCCTAACAAGTAAAACCGAGAAACGATGCTGAATGTAATAAACGCGCATAAATATTATTGTAACATTTACAAGAATATTGTTTAAAGACTATCACTATCTTTAGAGACTATCAACTGATATGTAGCTAGTAGGACAGTAGATTTTAATTTAGTTTTTCAAAATCTTATCTGGATTCTAACATGTCTGAGTATGTTAATGTTTATTACAGATTATAGATTCTTTGTCCCAAAATATTTATAATAAATTCTTAGATAGTAAAAATAATTTTTGTTTCATGTATAATAGTAATTAATTTAAGTTTCATCAACATTACGTTTTATGAAAGTATGAAATCTATCTGCTAGAAATATGAGCGAATAAGGATTGAAATACTATTTTAATTGGCCATCAGAAGTCATCTAATGCTGGCAACATTTTTCTATAAACGTATTCATATATAAACGCATGTCGCGTGAAAACGAACCAATAACTGATGCACCTCTTAAATTAACAGTACTGAATAAATACTGGTTAAAATTTTCAGAGTCAAGCGGCAGAAGAAGAATCACCACAAACAAAGATAATAAAATTGGAATTCGAAGTGGATACCGAAGCACCATCTACATCTGGGATTTTTCCTGAGATTAAAATAGAGCCTGAAATATCCCCTCCTTCCTCGCCGAAGCCAGGAAACAGTAATAATACATTTCACCAAGTTTTTTTGAAAAATTCAACGGAAACTTCGTCTGAAGAACATACCCCAGACTCAATTGTGAGTCTACCTCACATTGGGCAATTTGAGGCTGTTGGTATGAATGTGGCCCAAAAATTACAAATTATGAATCCTGTTCAAGCGATGTACTGCGAAGCATTAATTCATAGAATATTAACAAAGGGTATGCTTGGAACTTTAACTGAACACACGGATGTGTGTGAAAACTTATAGGTACTAACTGATACGGACCTCTAGAAATGACAAAGAATATGTGATATTACATTTCAAACAAACTAACAATAATGTATAAATGTAAGCAAAACTTTTAATTTAGTGTTAGCTACTAAGTACCACTTGCCATTGTATTTATGACTCTAAAATAAAGTGTTCTATTTTTTGAATACCCTTTTCTTTGCACATTACATCACAAATTTGTTATTATTTTAAATAGTATAGGTTATAAACAGCAAATGATTAAAGACCGAAATACCAGAAGTTACACGGGACATATACATTCAAAATTGTTATCCTAGACCACACTCCAAAGTCATCTACAGAAACAGATTATAAAGAAACGTGATGTTAATTTCTCTAGATAATCATAGATTCAAAATCACATCAATGTTAATTATTTAAATGCCTCAATAAAATTCCATTATTGAAGTATCTGTGACAGACTCTTTTAGTCTTTGTCAACTATTTCAGAATTACTACATGTACTAGATCTGATATTTAGATAGCGGTTAATTGCAGGAGAAAACGGTGCGTAATATGTATCTCGCGTTTGATTATAATGGAACAGAAACACCGTCGAGTGCTTGGCTTTGCTTCATAACCATGCATGCAACATATGTTCAACATTTCAAGACGGAGTAACAATCAAGCAACTGAGCCAAGAGCAAGAGTTACTCTAAAAAGCTAAATTAGTCTCATCTATTGGGAGTCATGTCGTCAGTTTTCTAAATTCTATTATGCAAATTAAAGGTAGAGTTTGAATAGGGTACTACAAAAAAATAGTTGTTTCATCTATACAATACAACAGTTCACACATCTGATAGCGCGATGTCCGAATTTGAAGAGTTAAAATTAGAGTAGCCTCCTCGCGCTTCGTATTGCCCAGATTTTGCCTCTTCGGATTTTTTTCTGCCAAATTTAGACAAAATTGATTGATGGTAATAGATGTACCAATAATGAAGAGATAGAGTCTACGGTTGAGAATTATTTTCAAGAGCTACCAACCCTTAAAATTTCGAAACTTTGCAGAGACTTGTATACGAGGTGTGTTCAAAAAGTATCGCGAATTTTGTGTTTTTTCAAAAATTATTTATTTATTCATGAATATCTATTTTGTCCCCTTCAAAGTAATCCCCATGAGATATTATACACTTATGCCAACGTTTTTTCCCATCTTCGAAGCACTTCCAAAAATTATTTTCCTTTATCTTGTTCAGCTCCTCCTTCGATGCCATCTTTATCTCGTCAATATTAGCGTAGCGTCGTTCTTTCATGGGCCTCTTTAGTTTCGAAAACAAGATAAAGTCACAGGGGGCCAGCTCTGGGGAATATGGTGGCTGTGGCATCATTAGTGTGTTGTTTTTGGCTAAAAAGTCGCGCACAAGCAACGATGTGTGAGCAGGGGTGTTATCGTGGTGCAAAAGCCAATTTTTGTTCTTCCACAAATCCGGGCGTTTCTAACGGATTGCTTCACGCAAATTGCGCATAACTTGCAGGTAATATTTCTTATTGACCGTTGAACCTTGTGGCAAGAACTCACGATGCGCCACGCCCCTGCAATCGAAGAAAACGGTAAGCAAAACTTTCACAGTCGACCGAACTTGGCGCGCTTTTTTTCTGTCTTGGTTCGTGCGGCAGCTTCCATTGAGAAGATTGAGCTTTGGCTTCCACGTCATAACCGTAAACCCACGGTTCGTCACCAGTTATGACCCTCTAAAGCAAATTTGGGTCGTCGCGGACAGAGTCCAACAGCTCATCAGCATTTTTCATACGAAACTGTGTTTGGTCGAAATTGAGCAATTTTGGTACGAATTTCGCGGCGACCCGTCTCATACCCAAATCATTGATAAAAATCGAATGGCACGAGCCAATTGATATATCTAGGTCCTCAGCAACTTTTCTATCGGTGATTCGACGATTGGTCAATACCATTTTCTTCACTTCATCAATTTTTTCGTCTGTTGTTGAACTTCTGAGAACATTTTGTACCACCGATAAACGTTGCTTCGGTCCAAGGTAGCTTCCCCGTATGCCACAGTCAACATTCGGAATGCATCCGCGCACTTAATTTTGTTTTTCACACAAAATTTGATACAGGTTCTTTGATCCATTTTTTTGAATAGGTGAAAATCGAAGACGAGCCAAAACACGTGCAATCAAAGCAGCTGTCAACAATTAACTGAACATTCAAAATGGCCGAACTTGTCGGTATAAGTGAGAGACATTTAAGCGTCTTTATGCCTTAAAGGGCTCTCACTCCGCGAGGAATGAGCGAGCGAAGCAAGCGAATCCTGGATAAGCGAAGCTTATTCGATTCCAGACCTATTTTGTCTTAGTAAGGCGCAGCACTAGCGTGACTGTATGAAGAAAGGTAACACTTGGGAATTATTTAAAGAAAACTATTGCATGGAATGTTTTTAGGATATATAAAAAATACCTTTTGGGCCCAAACATTTAATATTCAGCGAGTTATTCGCAATCTCCAAAGGCTCCAAAAAAGAAGTTTTCAATTGACGCAGAGATACCGAACTTAATAGTGTCTTAAAAAGAAACAAAAATTTACTAAACTACAAAATCTTGCTATAAACGTCGATCGAAAATTAAAATAAAATCTAATATAATGGCAGTCTTAAATTTGGCGCGAAAATTTAATTTTGCTAAAATGACATTTTTCAGAGGATTAGAAAATTGGGGTTCTCAAGACGCTGCAATAAGAACCAAATCGACTGAAAGTTTTTGAGTTTTGAATGGTAAATGTGAGATGTTTAGAGAAAAAATAGATTGACAGTCTAAGTTTGTGTCATAAATCAAAAACCTGTTTCCCTTATACTATAATAGGTCTGCTGAAGCATGAATAATGGACCACAGGAAGTATCTTTTCCAGTTCACTATAGTCAGCTGCCAGACAATGGAGAAGGACAAACCCATATTTTGGACGATTTTTCCTTTGTACATTTAAGTAGTATTGATGGGTATTTCAATAATTTTGGTGGTCATCCATTTATACCCCTTGTATATGCTAAGCAGTCAATCAAACTCAGAAGCTGACAGCTGCCCTAGTTATATGTGCTAAACCTTACATTAATGCCCCACTTTTCAGTCTAACAAGTTATTGGTATCTTTACTACATTTTTCTTGGAAACTGTCAAACAGCAGTTCAAAATCAGTTGGCAGAAGAACGCATAGTACAATGGTTAGGTTTTGCCTTTACAATATTTACAATCGGGCTTTACAAGCACTTCCTGTAACACGAAACCCTTGGTTTCAAACTGAAACAGACGAAAAGGAAAAGATTACCTTTCTTGGAATATGGTATGAAAAGTGGTTTATTGTCAGCGGTTTATAGGTACAAAGATAAGTAATTGTAAATTATAAAATGAGTGAGCATAAATCTAATCAGATTCTAGTATTTGCAAGTCTAATCAAAACCATAATGTACTCACTATAAGTCAGAGTTGAGTAAGCATGGAGCATTGCTCACTAAATTGTCCGATTGCGCTATTTAGATGATACCGGTATTAATAATTTAAATGAGCTATGTTGTCAAATAATATTAATTTGTGGCACCCAGATTAGTACGTGCTTAATATGAAGGTCCATTTAAATAAAACAAACCTTAGTATCTAAGCTTTCAAATAGGTTGGGGGAAGGAAACATCTCAGGTAGAAAGTCCCTTAATATTCTACCATCGGGTGTCTCTGAGCACATGCAAGCGGCCTGACATGGAATAAAACGGTCTATAAAGAGGGGAAGTGAACAAAGGAATATCAGAACGGAGCGAGCGGACCAAAAAAGTATATTTTTTTTTGTATACAAAATATTATTTAGATGAGCATGTTTTCTTAATAACTACAAAACTATATTAAGTATCTGGCGAGTATCTATAATAAAATTGATGGACCTATTATCTGCAAGTTATTAATGTAGACGTTAATAAAAAAATCGATGAAACGTTGATCCGCTATACGCAGTCTTATACATAACAACGCACTAGTTTCTCTCCAACATAATGAATAGGCAGTTGATAAACATATTTACTTTCTAAAATATTTTACCACAAAGCTAACAAAACAATATTCAGGCTATGTGATATCAACTGAACGTGACTGAACATCGACCGCGTTCTCACAACATAGCAATGCTGATGATAATCAAAACTTATTTCTAAACAACGCAGCTGTGGCATGTCTGCGTCGTTCCGTTATAAGCATACACGAAACCTTTCAATTTAAAAATGCGACTTTTTAATTTCGTTATCGCTTGAAATGTGTTCTGGCAGAAATGGTTTTGCTGTTTTGCATTAATGGTTAACCACATAAATTTCACAACATCAGCTTATTTACAATTTACATTCCGCTAACTTCGCTTAATTCTCTGCAATTATACCGTGACTATGTGGGTGTCGCTCAAACAGCCATACAATGTTAGATTAAGTTAAATTTAGAAGCTGCGGTTGCGTTAAATCAAGTATAAAGTGCAACGTAAACGAACGATAATCAACGAAAGTTTGATTGAAGGACGGAACGATCAAGAGCGAAATATAGATATGGCAGTCAATTTGACTTGCCCGTTGCGAGTAATGTTCGATTGAACGTCGCAGGAGTCGAGTCAGAAAACTCGTTAATGCCATAAATTTTCACTACAATAACTGTACCTCCCCCTCGATATCACAAACAGGCAACACAAAGGAAGTTTCACAAGTTTCGCTTCAACCGATATCCCCCCCGTTAACCCATTGGTTCCAATGGTACTATGTTTCGTCAGGTTTCGTCCGCTTGCGCTACCCCCTCTACTCCGAACAGTCGACGGACGATGCCATTCGTTGAGTTGAACCCTGCTTGCATGAACCCAACTTCTACTTCGGGTAACTCTGTCCCAACATCGTGAACAACAGATACGGGATACCGCCGACGTTGCTGTTGCCTTACTTTCGCGACACGCCGGCGTTTCATAATACGGTCGGCCGTGTTTATTTATTTAGTGCAGCAAATTTGTGTTACGTAAAAACTTAAATTTGACAGTTCACTACTTAATTGAAGTTTATTTTTGAAGTGGGATAGGCAGTTGTTACTGTCTATTTGGAAGATATTAATGATGCTTGTAAGTACTTTTTATGCAAAGGCGACATCTACCTTACAATTGTACTAGAAAATTACGCAAATAAATGAAGACATCGCTATCTCTTCGACTTCTCGTTTTATTTAAGGCGTTATTTGTAAAGTTTGCTAGCGAGTTAACAAATAAAACTTCGAATGACAGTTCGTAACGTACATGCACTGCTGCCAGCAACCATTATGACAGTGCCATCCATTACTAATGAACAAAACAAACAGATAACCTTCAGTGTTGTCATCAGTGCGCCACACATTTGTGATGATAACACTTGACATTTATAAATCTGCCACATTTTTATTGCTTGTGATTAGAAAGTGTTTTTGATATTAATTATTCTATCCTAATTCAATTTAAATAGATAAGAAGAGTTAGAATTAGAACTCATTTATAACCTATATAAACCTTCATAAACGCTACGATAGCTTATACTGTTTAAACGAGCGCTTGCATGTGGGACGTTGTATTTCAGGGTCAACTATACAACTGACGACAATTTCAATAAACAAATCATTGTTGTGCGTTATAGTCAATCTTGCACGGCGATCTATAATTACAAATACAGTATGTTAATTGATTTGTATTTGCTTTGAATTTTTTCAAATGTTATAAACTTTCGTTTTTACTTAACGAACTATTATCTTAAATGTTTTCGATTCATTATCGAAATGTAGTGTAAAACATTGCTGATTATATATTGTTTCCCTCTCTTTATCAATTTCCAACAGGCCCTTTCCAGTTGATTTCTCTGTTTAGTTGTAATTAATACGCCACAGTTGACAGCAGCACCTCTTACTGAGATTGTAGAAACATCTACAACTTGTAGTTGCATAATAGCGTTTTACATTTTAAGGTATTCTTGTAAGCTTCAAGGTGTTTCTCGATTTTACAGCGGTAAAAAAAATGTACTAAAAAACCGCCGTATGTTTGTGCTTCATAAACTTTAACAAAAACATTACTTTTTTACATGGTTCTTTTCTTTACATAGTTGCTTCTATTTGTATAGTTACTTGCTTAACATAATATTCAATTCGCTGTTTTACTTTAATGTTTTGTACCATGTCGATCATTGGCGTCATAAATTAGAACTACCGGTTTTAGCTGCCACACTGTTTCAACTAAGATGTTTCACGTGCGCGTGGTTGAACATACAACACACGGGACTGCACTTTCATGTCGCTCTCAAATATAAAGAAAGTTAGCAAATAAATTCAATTGTTCACTAAAATTACATAGTAAACATACGTTTTCAATAAAGATAGTTGTCTATCAGTAAGTGCAATTTCAGTTCAGTGTCTTCTTAAGTTAAACTTTTAATTTTTAAACCACTTGCTGTCAAAACTGAGTTGCTTTGTAACTGGACGTATATTAGCCCACTCTAGCATGAGATGTCAGTGTCTATATACTGAATGCTCAGCATGATTGCTACTTTTTTTACTTCGCAATCATATTGATTTCCGAACTGGCAAACTTTTAGGGAATACTCCAAATGGTAGTTTTTGAACTTGTGTTCACGCTCAGAACATTGTCATTGACTAGTTGCATTACTACTATTATTTTTCGCTGTATTAGAGGGACTTCCAGAATTAAAGGGGATGTGACCTGATAAATCGACGCTGTAAAGGGGAGCGTTTGAATGCAAGGGTATACATCGAATTCCATTGCGAGAATGATGCATCTTTCTGTTAGGCGCCAACATCTGGGCGCTGTTTCGTATAGTTTTTTTTTATTGAACAACTATGATACTGTTCACTAGCAATTATTTTTGTTTTTCAGGAAGCAAAACATTTTAACTGCGATTCTTGGAGTTCTTCTGAAAAAAAACAACTTTAACTTTCCTTGATATTTTTATGGAACGGTTGAGCAACTTTGGCGAAAAGCATTTAAAATGTGTTTACATAAAATAATTCGTTTTTATTATGAAATGTTTTCAAAAATATAAGCTTTGTTGATTTGCAGAAGCAATTATTTCAAACATTTTGAGTTTTTAAAAATTCATGCGCTCCGATTGGATCAGTACTTAATTGTATTGTATTGAGTTGTTCGGCTTACTAATAATACAGAACATTGCTTTAAAAATCTTAGGGGTCTCCACTCAACAGTCGCGCATGCGCTTACATTACAGCATAAACAACCGGGTGTATACAGGGTGTTGCAGAATTAATTTCCAATACTTAACCCGCATGTTAAGAACGCCAATATGACCACGACCTGGTATTTTCTAAGTATAAATAAAAATGTTGAAAATTTCGCTAATTTGGGACTCCTGGCATAGTTGAAATAATGCCGATAGACCATGCTGGGTTAAAGAATGTTATGCAGATACAACAGCACCGTTATTACTATGAAAATAACGGCATCACAATCAAACACGTCGTTAGATCCTTCAAAACCTCAAGATTAAATTTTTTCATAGACGCAAAACCGACCTTATAAAAGACAAACAAAAAAAGAACATAAACAACCATTGAAATCAAATTTTATAGCTCAGCGGTTTTTCAAATCGTTTAAAACGGAACGTGACCTCGAAAAAAGATCGCTTTGTATTACTATCTTCCGCCACAAGAAAGACCATTTCAGTATACATCACAAACTATAGTCAGCTTTATCTCTATAAAAATACCGGCATCACAATTAAAACAAAGCGTCATCCGTCATAATCACGAGATAAATATATTTCACGAACCTTGCTAATATCATAAAGACAGAAAAGAGAACATAAACAAGCATTTAAGTAAAATTTTATTTGAGCGACTTGTTTTTTGAACTGGAGATCGAACGTGATCTCGAAAGACTATCGCTTTATATTACCACTGCAAGAAGGACTGTTACATCATACACCGCAAATTAAACTATAACTTTATTGTTAACATTCTTTATCGTTAAAATTCGATGGCTACTTAAATATGATGGACTACAGTCACTTTTTATCACAATTAAGAGTATAAATTCATGGTATTGCGATGACAGAAAAACATGCACCGCTTTTCTTGCGTCTATGGTTGTAAATTTATTGCGCTTAACGTTTTTTGATGAGCATCCGCTTTCATTTTTGTCACCTTATTTACAGTAAAATGATGGCTTTTCTTGTTGCGTGCTTAGTAAGTTTAGATGATTTTGCATATTAGTAAATATGTCTTTCTTTGAATAAGGCATAAAGATAACTTACGTAATAGTAAATAATGTATTGTAAATTGAAATGTATTTAATCTGACCAAACATGTGGCGCTTATTTTCCCTCTCCGGTTGAAATTTATTGGGGTATTAAGTTTTTTCGCTCGTCTTTATTTCTTTTCAACGAGGGTTTTTATTATTATTTCGTCAGTTTCGAGTCCAGATGCTGTAAGCGCAAACAAGAAGCTGATTCTTTGAAATGCCGATAAAATTCATCTGCAGTCATACGGAATTCCAACAGTGGTTCTGAACATGTACATATAATTAATCGGTTACTCGGTTACTCATTATGCCCCAAAATGCAAACAAAAACCTATCGCTTATTATTTCTAATATATACTACCCCTTTAAGTTTTGTAACTTAACTTTGAAACAGGCTGTATAATTACATAATGTGAACATACAATGCAGAAATGAACGTAAAATTTGACTACATACCTTTAAAAACATTTCAACAAGAGAAAAAATGTTGAGCAATTCAGTTTCTTCTTTAATACAATTCTAAATTATTTGAAGATGCTTTAATAAATATTTATGTACATAATGTGCACTGCTCTGAATATCGAGAAAAGTGAGTTTTAAGTAGTCTAACATTGAACGCCTCTAAAAGTTTTAGCATAAAAGCTCAGTTTTGAAGTATGATTTTACAATTAAAAAATCAAAGCTATGCAGGTAACTTTCCGGTTTCTTTCACGACAAACTGTATGAGCGATATTGTGTTAAACATTGTAAAGTCAGGTACAACAACTAGTCTTACCTAAATCGGTAAATCGAAAGTGGGACTTTACCTGTCTTACATTTGATATCTTAGTAATGATACATTAAAATAATATCTATATGCAAAAGTTGAAGGCAGACACTCTAGACTTTTCGGTTTATATTCAGAAATAAATATGAAATTGTTCCGATAAAACAATTCCTCAGTAACGACTACCATTTTCACACTGAAAGGTGTGATAATTCGGCTCCTGGAAATATTCCATTTAGTTGTTTTGAAAAGTTTATAATAACATGCGAATTAATAATATTTTTAAATTTAGAATGGGGCTTGATTTTCTATTTTTTTGTTTTAGCTAGAACATGGCATCAAACAGTGTAGAATATGTCTGCGTCGCTTCCCCTACTAACGGTGAGTTTCATTTGGAATTAATTTCTTCGCTTCTACGCTCTTGTGCTTGTTACTAACAAACGTTGGTAGGTGCAAACTGAATTTCTAACTATGGCTACATGTAACTTTATTATTAGCACATTGTAGAAAAGTTGTATATTTACTTGCTGAAATGTTTAACACATGGAGTAAAACATTCAAATAAATAATGTAAAAGTAGTATTATATACATTGAAGAGTGTTCGTTATCTTCAAAAACTTTCATTGTGAAAATCACTAAAATCAGAAAATTATAACCACTTAATTAGAATATCTAGTTAGAAATTAACTATGTTCAAAATTCGTAGGTTACATAAGAAGTGCGAGACGATCTAAAAACTTAAGTTTTTAAGGTATGTTCTTTTCTCTTATTTATTGATGTTTATTTCGTATAAATTTTAAAAATTGTGCGTAATGATAAGGCATGGGTTACTGGTTTTGAAAATCTACTAATCTTTCGAATCTTGTTTTTGCTGAACACTAAATTCTTCTGCATTGTAAAAGAGTTTGACATATTGCTGGTGAAAGGTTTAACAATCTAACTATAAAAGAGTGCAGAGAATTATTACACACTTGCAAATATTAATGACAATCTTCAATTGGGGAAAAATAATTTAAATTTTTTTGCAGATTGTGAATCGGATGAAGAATCATTGTACTGTCATGAATGTGATGTAAAATTTGTAAATACACGATATCTTCATAACCATTTACTGTATCACATCCGACAGCCTACTATTCTTATTGAAAAAATACGTACCCCTCCAATTAAGCTTACTTTCAAAAGTACAAGTGAAAATAACTTCCAAGTAGTATTTAGTCCATCCTCGTCTACTTCTTTATTGTCTCCAAAGAGCCTAAGTGGCGATATTGCTGCCACCACGGATTCAACGGAGAATAAAGAAAAAGATCTGGCGGAGCTTGACGAATCCGCCGATGAAAGTCGTCAGGACAGCGGCGTTGGTTCAGTTGATGGAGTTGCATCAGTCGATGGTAAGTCAGAACTAAATGATTTATTCACAGTCGTAAAATAAAGACCCGAGTATAAATTTTGTCATCAAAATAAACTTCTTTCTCAAATATACAATTTTACCTAATCAAAGATATAGTAAAAGTCTGTAAATTCGGCAATTTATCAGTGCAACATACCTATTCCTAAAACAACATTCCGCTATTTACATACGTTATTACTTTAATAGGTAGTTCATCCTTGGATGAAGTCACAAATGTTAATTTTTCTCCAAACTATTCTGAAGACCAAAACGAAGAAAATGAGGGTGAAAATGAAAGCTTGCATTGCGATAACATAGACGAAGAAGCCGATAACGTCATTGATTCAGACACAAGTGCTGCAACTGAATATAATAATATTCCCGGCGCTGAACCAACTCCGCCACCCGAACCCTCCCCCGATTACCCAAAAATTAGGATAAAAACGTCTGGTTTACTTAAAGAATCACTAACTATCACGGAAATAACTGATGACAATCCGAATGGGGGATTTGATAGACCTGGTAAGATTTATTATTATTTTTGCATGTTTCCGGTAATTAAACTAGACTCTAGATGTGTAAATATTAGAATATAATCGCCGCGTAGAATTGTTAAAATTACTTGAAAATATTTTATACAAGCTCTTGGCGTTGGTTAGTGAAAGGGGAAGAATGTGATGAAACTAATGCTTACTTTAGTTTTATGTGCTGAATACCACTTATATATCTAGTATTACTGCTTTTTTAATTCCTAAAACTTTTTACTATAGACACTGTTTTTGTGTTCATACAATTAAAAATTAGACCTAACATTTAAAATTCGGTCATTAACTATAAGAGTCAAGCGTGCATATTTTTATGCCCAAGATAATTTGCACAGCAAAGCCTACTAGAGATCCAACATTTTTAAGTTTTCTTTGGCGAGCTTTATACTCTAGAGATAAAATAAAGATAGAAGCCCTGCAAACTGGAAATGCGGCTCAAATGCTGCAGTATTAAGGAGTTTGGACGATGTTGGAAAAAGAGATGGCGAATTTCTGTGATAAAACTGGGTAGAAAATAGGTGGTGTGGTGGTTTCGGGGGATGATGTGGGTCCCTAGCCGCGTTAGACCCGAGAGTGCTGTGGGGTATTGGAAAGGATCGACGCAGGCGCGGGTCTTGTTGGATCCGTTCTTCCCTCGCAGTGAAACCTCGAGGGTGATTAGAGGGTCGATCCAAAAAGACCCTCCAATTTTCCCTTCCTGCATTTGCTGTCTGTTCTCTCTAGCTCGTTACGTCCCGGGTGGTCGTAGTAGTGCCACACTTGAGAGATTTTCATGTTCACAAAGTGCTCTCAGGGTGACTCACTACAATGTTCGTATTTTAATGAAATTGCCGTTTCGTACGACAAATTACTTTTCTGGGGCTTTTGGTGATTAAATTTTATATTATGTCAATTTTATTTCTATATTTCGAAGAAAATTGTAGCGTAGAAGTCGTCTTCATTTCTTGCGACGTTATTTAAACAAGTCGCGTACCTCGAAATCTAATTTCCACCTTACAGTTGAAATCAAGAATTCTCTTCTTGGGAAGCTTGTTCGAGTTTTGTCGAATTTTGCCGGCTTCATGCTCTACAGAAAAACATTTTTCGTCAAGATATTATGTAATACAATCGATAACAGAAAATAATCTGGTTTCGTCGTTTCTTGTTACAATTTGTTGATAAATGGTTTTTATTTCTGAATTGTATTTGACTTCCGGGAAATTAAATACTTCCTAGCGAGTTATTTGATTATTAATCAGTTTTCATTATTTGTGAAATTCATATTCACATTATCTAAAGTCAGAGAAAACTATAACTTGCACATTTAACGCAACAGGGTCGATAATTTGCAGTCAATTCTGCTTAGTAATGCCCTATTTTAGCAGCAACACAAATGAAAGCAGAATATTTATTTGTACAGAGTTTTTTGATTTTCCGTTTCTGATTATTGGTGTACTTTTTGTAAGCTACTAACTCATTATGACTACTTAATTTCAACCCGAATTAATTCTAGGTAAAACTGGGAGTTACATTTTAATCTGCTTAAAATTTATTGTAAGTGTAAGCTGCAAAAGTCAGCAAATCTCCGTACTGGCCAGCTATGCATGAATTCTCCAACGAATTGGAGGAAGATCGGTGGTGGAAAGTTACAGTCGTTCGGCAAAAGATTTAAGACGGCTTTTTTCGTTAAAAATTCGGCTAATTTGAGACTACTGTTACAATAATCTTGTCTTTGCCAACGTTGTTTTATCAATTCGTGCATTTATATTAAGGGCAGAATATTCTTTCGATTTAAATATCTTACCATTCAGAATATGTATTATTAGCGGTTTTAGTTAGATTCAAAACGCACTATATTTTACACTGAGTAACTATCGCATTATAAACAGCTATGTAAGCAATGCAGTATTTATACTTTCTCCAGCTAGCGTATGGCCGTAAATAAAAAGGTGAAACATAGATGAACCGCTATAATGATTTTTATATTAATAAAAAACGTTCTTTGAATAACAAAATATTGGTTCGACAATATCCGTGATTTCGAATTTAAATCACAAGCTATATGCAGTGAAACATAGTTTCTAAAATTTTAGCAAATATAAATTTTATTTAAATTTTCTTATATACAAGTCATGTTAATGAATAGATTTACAATTTTAGCGAAAAAATTATTTTCAATGGTATTTAGGCTAGCACTCGTTTTAAAATAACTTTTGTTAAGTGAAAATGGTGTTTAATAAATCTTGACATTTTGAATTGTTGACAAATATAATTGTTCGTTACAAGTAATAAAAACCTTCTGCTTGTTTCCTAACTTCATCTCTATTTTGTTAATACTTCTCCCATTCATTATTGAAATATACTAAGACTTCCTGAAGTCAACCTTGTTGAGTCTATATATTGTAATAAAAAGTAAAAATCTCTTGCCTTGTAACCTATTTATTTCTTTATAAAGTTCTATATTGGATTTTAATTTGTATTTTTCCTCCTCTTTTTTATTCGGGCTTAAATTTTTAAATTTGAGTTAGATAATGCTCATTGAGTCAAAATCTATTATTTCGACTTTAATGGTTTGGATTATTGATATTTGCTCATGGGAAATAGCGAAATAGTCAATTCGAAATTTGTCTAACATTCCGTTTGGAGATATCCATGTAGCTGTTTTGGTGTTTTTAAATCTTGTCGACATTACTTTTAAGCCATGTCATTACTTTTAAGGCATGTTTTACACATTTATTATTCTGTTCTTAGGATAGGAGAATGTTCTCGCCAAAAATCGCAAGTTTCCCGTAGGGCACATATTTTTATATTAAACTTACTTAAAAGTTTCTGATCGTTAGATTTTCTCAGTTGTAACATAGTGTTTGCGTTAACTGTACCTAAGACGCGATAACGTTTAATTTTAATATGGAAGTTTGCTGTAGATATTTTAAACAGCTCCGATTTAGTTCTATAGAGTTATCCAGTCTCACAAAACCCGTGACTGGGCGCAGAAACTTTGAAGTCTCTACAGGTTTCACATTATGCTTACCTTTTCGGGTAGTTTCTGTTGTTTTTCTATCTCTGTCGCTCTCATTTAAGGAACGATTAGAATGGAACAAATTGCTGGCAAGTTGTTTCGTTACAACTAAAGATTACAAGTCTTCAGAGGGTTAATTCCTTTAGCCCACGTGGTCCAGGTATAAGGTCCCGAACACCCGCTTTTCACTCTCCACATTCAACATTAACCTGAAGGCTTAAATAATTCCAAAACATACAGGTGTCAGTGTTCAAACTTCACATTGTTAATAGCTGCAATTATATAAAAATTCTTGAAGACATGTCAATTTTAATAGGAAAGAGAATATTTTCAAATATTGACGACTTTGCAGGCGCAACCTGTTCGCGAGGGCAAATTAAACCCATAAAATCTTTAATGGGTGGACGGCGAGTGGCAAATCTTCAAAGTAATTCAGTTTCCTTTACAATGATGTTTTATAACTTTTGGTGCAATAGTTGAAAAAACGAGTATGGTTTATTGTCAATGAAACAGTAGTAATAAATTTGCGAAAATTGTTTGTTCGCTTTAAAAAACAATCCACATGATTTTCAGTTACAAAAACAGAATAAATTGCGCAAAGAAGGCGACTATTCTCTTTAAAATTTAAGAACCCCAGTAAAATCATAGATATATTCCAGATTTGGTGGGCAAATTGACAAAAAAACCTATACACAGTGTCCAGAGAAAAAATCATGCTTGGGCAGGAATTCTAAGAAATTGTGCTTTGTTATTTATCGAGGACAGTTTAACTTCTGCCATATTTCTTAATATGCTAGACGAGACTATCGATCTCCTAACTGATAGTGTAGAAAACCAAAGAGATTCTGCTTATAATTTTGTTTAACAAGCAAACCTGTTACATATTCAATAGGATTTGCCGCTTTATTTTTACCTGCGCGACAGAATGAGAGTTCCTAACAGACGGATTGGCAGAAGGGGAACAATTGAATTGTCAGCAAAATCATCCGACTTGACTCCGGTAGACTTCTTTCTTTAGGGATATCTTAAATCACAGGTTTACAAAGCTCAACCGGTTGATATCTAAGCTACGAGAAGACGAAGTATAACAACCTATAGATCGCTGCCAGTTTATATTTCACAATGTAAGGGACAAGTTTGAAAACTGACTTAATTATTTTCACATCTAAAGTCAATGCCATCAACCGAAATGTGCAGAATGTCGTTAGTTTGTATTAAATCCAGCCTCTTTGAATTGTTGCACTAAACGAAACATACCATTGTAATTGTAATTGAATAATCTTCAAAATTATGTGTCAGTCAACATCCCACCTCATTTAAGATTTTAGTTGTTGAACCTGCTCTACGAAGGTGTTGCGCCTGCAAAGCTACAAATATTCGAAAAATTTGTTTCCCTTCATATTAAAACTGTTTTCACGAATTTGCGGTGATCAAGATATTAAGAGTGTCATGACGTTCGCTGTCTTTGCATTTAAAGGCAGTTTTTCCTCATACCTGTAATTTATTTGTCAGTTTATTTCTCTAATTCATTTTGCTTATTGAGCTTTAAATATAATGAAATCTTCCATGAAATGTATGTGGAAGCACTTAAGGTATATGAGATTTGATTTTGGCGTATTTGCTCATCAAAGTGGTTAATATGACGGTAAAAGTTTCCCAAGTAGTCCTTAAGCCTCACAACTAAGTTTTGTGGTATTGATTCTATCTTTTTATACAAAGGAATGTAAACAGTCGATGTCTTAACTTTAACATTCACAAAGCTTAAGTTAAGACATCAACTGTTTACATTTAACTTTAACATTCACAAAGCTTAGTCAACACTGATCCTGAGTACTGAGAAAAGTTACGGCTAACTCCAAATTAAGCAAAACCTATAGTTATGTAAAAGAAATGTCATATAAACTAATGTCCCATTTTGTTATTTATTAAAAGATCAACTAGATCGAAAAATACACAGGAAATCCTGTTGAAGAGTTTGAATCATGCATGTCTAATGTTAGATATCTGAAAATGATATCAAGTACAGAAGGCCCATTACTAGTCTGTCTTAGAAAGCAACTGTGTATACTATAAAATACAAGCATCACTGACAAGCAAATAAGCATGTTCTTAAGAGTTTTAATACTCGAACTGGTTAAATAATTGTCCTAATGCACCAATTCTAACAATGGTCTTATGACAAGTAAAATAAAGTAACAGCAGAACTACTCACTAGAAATTTTTAGTAAATTTTGCCTACTTTGTTTGGGGAAAAGAAGTCCAAAACACTGCAGGTACATTTGAAAAATGAATCATCTATTCGATAATTTTTTGAACTACTTCCTAAAATTGATAACTTCTGTGTTTACCTTGAGAACATGCAATTAAAGGATTATACACTATAAACATTTTATAGTCAAAATTGAGTAGACATTAAGTTTTAGACAGAGTATCTGTTTAACCTGTTGAAATTTTAACAATTTAATATTTTCTGGTCTTAATATACATTAGATTACTAAAACAAATTCACTATGTTTGAAATATTAGTTCAGGAATAAATTCTATGTATATTTGAGAATATATTAGATTACGGTAAATGATTTCTGGCATATTTATGTTTGTTGAACATGATTAAGATTGTTCGATTTAGGTCAAGTAGGCACCAATATTTTTTATAATTCATTGCCATTTCAACAGTAGCTACATATTGCCTGTCTTTGGTCATTATTAACTGAACTGGTTTAAACAATGACCACAATCTTCTTTTTATTCTAATTTCTTATAACTTAGGTAGGGGGAAAGTGTAAAGAATAATAGTAAATAAAACATCTAAACCTACTAAATAGCGTTTAAATCAAATCTACAACTAAATATATTTATATAATGATTTCGAGGACGCATGCTGCAAATATATTGTATATACATAACTTTTCAATAACATTTTTCAGTTTTTACCAGTCGCACAATAGGGAAGTTGTTATCTATGGTACTTCTGGGAAGTTATAGTTTTGCATCAAAGCATGCTGCATGATAGTAAACCAAAGTGGTAATATTAAATGCATGGCATTTGTTAAGGTTTAGCATTAAGAATAATTTGAATTAAAACATTTTGTTTTAGAAACAATTTCGCTTTCAGAAATTGTTGAACTTGATAACAATCACCTAGAAAATACAATATGGGCAACACCATCTTTGGAAGATCCACTTAAGTTACCTGATAGCACAGACAAAGATGACAACACTATTATTACTAATTTATTCAGTAACAATGACCGTGCTAAAGATCTTGGATTTACTAGTAGCGACAATGAATACATCTCATTGGATAGGCTGGATGATAGAAATAATAGTAGAGCATTGGTAAGTTTTCTCTTTGCCATATATTACATTACATAATTTATATAAACTTCATTTCACTCTTGTTTTAATTTCAGCAAGTATATAATTCGAGTGCAGCAAGTACTTCATTCAATTCAGGTCCGTTAGATTCGCTAGCTGGTTTGCCAATGCAGCAACTTGCACAGCAAGTTTCTAGGTTGCAACCCCCTGGAAATGGAATGCACCAACAAAATGTATTAATCAACATTCAACAATTTCCTCAGGCACCTCCACAACCTCATGCTTATCAACCACCACCAATGTACCCACATCCGCCTCATCCACAACAGCCACCAATTTATCAGCCATACCAGTACCAGTAAGTATTCTCAGTTAGGTATATTTTAACAGCCATCTATTAGTTAAGGCTAAAGCAAAAACTAAGTCCTACAAATTTTCCAATTCAAATCACATGTGTGACAACGCAGTTGATCAGCATTATAATGTACTGACGATATTACAATTCAATAAAATGAATGCAGACTGCTTATCATATATCATGTTGATATATCAAGAATATAATGTAATATAATAGATGCTCGGCCATTTTTACATTTCCGTATACTATACAGAGTATAGTAAAGGGAAGGTATCGGGATCATGAAAAAATTCGACCTCGAGATTTTGACTGATCACGTTTTGAGTGCCTCTAAATCAATTTTGACGATTTTTGGCATGTTGTCTGTGTGTGTGTGTGTATGTAAACACAATAGCGGTGAGACCAAATGAGCTGGAGCAATGAAATTTGGTATACGATCATTATCGCAAAAACTTAGTTCCGTATCAACTTTTGAGGCATGTAGGACCACCGGAAGTATCTGTTTACCTACACAGTTTTGCAATTTTTTTCAAGTAAACTAGGCGTTTAAATAGAGTTAGTGACTTAAAAGTCATTACAAGCTTAAAGGATACTAAAAAATACTTTCATATGTGAAGTTTCAAGGCGAAAGAAACGGACTTTTTATCAAAATATTTAGTATGAAAATTGCAATTTTTTAGCAATATTTTCGGCTCAGATGCTACAGAATGAACAATTACTGTGACGTAACACACTTATGCATAGTTTTAACTTTAATATTGCACAAAAAATGGTCAAAATTAAAAACATAATTATTATCTTTAGTAACACAGTAACATATGTTAAATACAAGCGAACTTAATGGTTCAATAGTCATGACACCCCTTCCTAACGCCAAAATACCGCATTCCAATCCGACCCAGCCGGTTTTTTACTTTTTTTGCTACAATTTATTTTAAATTAAATTTTTAATTTTGATGGGTATCAAATAATTAATAACGTACAATTAATTTACAAGTGAAAAATTAAGCGTTGTTATAAAATTATATTACTAGCGTACAAAATATTAGATTTGTCAAGTAATGAACATATGCCTACTTATGGGGACTTCTTCTTCTTCTTCTTCTTCTATTGCATTCAGCGGCGTTTCTCAGCTTTTCGGTTTCGTTTGTTAGGTTATGAATTCACACTTCTAAAAGAGACTATAATGCAAGTTAAGAAGCGTTCAATCTTGCAATTTTTAAGGAAAATGTTTGGCTGGCACTGTAAAGAATACATTTATAAATAGTTTCAGCTCGAAATTATGACAATTCTGTTTTATTTTTGCATCGCATATAGGTGTTTGTAGTTTTGATATATGCGGGAATGTAGAGTGGATTTTTTAATGTAATGTAGAATATGTATTATTATGAAATTAAATTATCGCTTGAACATTAAAACTTTTTTTTCCCTATGCAGACCACCAAATTTGTATTATCCACCCGCACCAGGATATCCTCCACATATGCCACCTCCACGACCACAGATGCCTCCTCAACATCCCCAACCAATGGGTCAACCGATGCCATCTATGCAACAACCACCCCAATACCGTCAACCAACAATGAACCCTCCAAGACAAGCAACTGCACCACGTCAGCCACTTCAAAACAATCAAAGACCTACAGGTCCTAGACAGCCTGGAGCTCCTAGACAACCCATGGCCCCTAGGCAAAGGCAGCCTATGGTAAGACCTAGAGGACAAGCACCAGCGCCTATGAGAGGACCACGGCCTAGAATGGTGGGTCCTCAGCAAGGAATGCAGACAGGCCAACAGCAAAATGGCCAAGGCCAAAGAATGATGAAAAGAACACCTGAACAAATACAAGCCTTACAAGCCAAGAGAAAGAGAATGGATGTGTTAGTGCCTGACAAACATGATGATGCTGATTGTCAAGTGATTGCAGTTCAACCAAAAAATACAGGCTTACCTCAAATCCAAAGTGTGCAAGTAAGTCATATATCTGATAATAAATAAATTTTTTTATACAAACTTGATAGTTTCTCACAAATTTCAAACTAACTCCTTTAATGAAAGATTTAGTGTAGAATATTTCAAAAGTAGCCGCACAATTATTTGGCTATCATGCAAATTCAATGCAACTAAGCCAACCTGTTGATACTATCCTTATCTCTTGTAAGGCTGAATGATTTTTAAGTATGGTTTCTGATCAATATTTCTTTCTTTGTTATAAGGGCAAATATGTAATAATTCTGAAATAGAATATACAAGCAACAGTAATAAAACTTGAAACTATTCTATTAGTATTTAATATTCAGTGCAACACAAAAAAGACTGTTAAGGTTTTTCACATTTTTGTTTTATTACAAGAATTTCACAAAGCGATGAACAGTATAAACTTTAGAAATAGAAAGGGGTTGTTTTCTGAATATGCTGTTGTACAACATAAGAGAACTGATATAATTTAAATCGTAGCTTAACAACAAGATAGAATTTGTTTAGTGTAGTATTTGATATTAGGATATGACAGTATTAATTGAGATCAATAATCAATTAGTTTCATTTGCTATAAGAATTACTTTATATCAATCTCAAAATTAAATTTGTCTTTTAATTTTGGTTCATACTGGAAGGGTATATTTTTTAAAGAATGTTTATAGTTGAATTGTTTATAAAAAAGCATAGCTATCACAATAATACTCCACATATGTATGACTAGAAATTAACTAAATTATTACAAATTAGTTGTCAATAAAAAAAGAAGACAAAAATATCCTGTCATTTATTAGATCAATCTATTGCACTAAGCAATTTAATAAAAAACAATGCAAGGATTAGATAATCTGGAAAGTTTACTATTAAATATCCTGGTAATGGCACTTTGCAATTTGGCTTCCAGTTTAATATACCCTAAGAAGGCGCAATAGAAAAAATTTAATGCGCAGTAGTAGTTAGTCATTGAATGTAGTATGCACGCCTAATTTTAATAAATTTGTATTCTTAGGAAAAATCAAACGTTAAATGTTAAATATCTGAGTTAGATAATACTATGGCATCAAATTAATCTATTATAACAAAATCTGATTTTGTTTGATGGTTTAAAAGGTTAAATAGTTCATTATCATTTTTATATTTTTCAGGGTGGAGCACCTGAGGGACAGAATGCAGGCAACAATAATGTGGATAACAGTATTATGCACCTTTCTGATTCCATTACTTTATCTGTCAGAAATCCACCGCCTCGCCCTGCCAGCCCTAAAAAATCCGACGCTAAAGCTGTAGCAAATATTTTAGCAACGAGAGGTATTACAGTAACAGCTGCTCCAAAAAAAGACAAACCAGATTCTCCGAGAAAAACATCCCCACCTCCACCACCCGTTGCCATTAACTTAAATTCTGCTGTTAGCATTATACCATCTGCGGGCAAAACGACCACCAAAGTAAGCTGATTTTAATGATTACAATAAGCATAAAATTTGTAATGGAACATTTAAACTTAAATTTCTTACTATAAATCTTTTCAGCCATCAACGCCAGAGCCCAAACTTCCAACTGTCGATCTTACTGATGATACTGCACCAGAGATAGCAACGTCACAAGCTCCCAAACCAACACAACAAAAACCAAACCAAAGAGGTCTTCCTTTTCGGTGCGACTTATGCCCAGCCCAATATCCAAATTCTATTGGTTTAAATAAGCATAGGCAAAGCTTTCACAAAACAGGTGGACATTGTGAATTTGGGGTGCCTCTAATTGATCTGAAACAACCTGGCATTTTACAAAAATTGGGATCTATAGGAATACATAATTACATTCCTCTTTCTGGTGCTACATCAGATAGTACATTAGCTTTACCAGTAGTTAATGTAAACGCTGTTAAAACTACCAATTTAAATGCATTGGGCGCGTCTTCAGTTTTAACGTTAGGACCCATAAGATCTTTAGCTAGGCAGGTAAATAATGCAAATGCTAATCCTAACACTGGCAACAAATAAAAATGAGCATTATTTTGTATTGAAGTTCCTGATTGACAATTATATAAGAGAGCATTGAACATAAGACACGAGAGAAATTTATCGTTTAGTTTACCAACATATTTCTTTCATGAAAGATAATATTTATGGATTAATTTAAGTTTGGCATTTTATTTATTGAGTAATATTACTTTTTCTTGAATTTCCTGTATATTATTTGCAAATAGAAGTCTATATGCTCATGTAAATATGTAAATGAAAGCAAAGTAATACATTATAGGTATAAATGTACAGGCTTGTCATAACTCATAACTTAAATGAGTTGAATAAAAGTAAACACCTTGTTAATGATTTTTTTATTGTATGACATAAATGTACTGTCTTTTGTTATTTATATTTACTTTATAGTACAGATATTTATATAGACTGATTAATATTTATTTATTGAAAAATATTTGGTGATTTTTGTTTGTAACTTAATCCACAAAAGTTATTGCAATGTACATAATATAAACAATATTTTTTAATTTATAGAATGCAAAGGTTTAAAATGTAAAACAATAGTTCAGTAAGATTGACTTTGTTTCGTTTTATAACAATAATGTGTCACAGTTAAAGCAGAAATCACCTTGTATGTGTATATTAAAAAAGCATGTTGTTATGTGCAATTTTTGTGATTTTTCTTAAGATTAAGAAGAAAATTATTAATACAGTTTTATGTATTTTTGTACAAATAGAAATATAATTGAGTTAATCTACAAAATATTTTTCATTTTGTAATTCCTTTTCATATTTTGATACAGTAACAACTTATGATTAATAGTTTCAAAGAAAATGTTTTAGGGCGGGTTGAAAGCAGAGACATGAACCGAAGTCTAAGGAGTTATCAATAATTGGAAAATGATTTAAAATAGTTTGAATTAAACTAAATTTATAGCTTGTCGTTCCTTTTGTTAAATACACTAATTTAAGTGGTATTATATTTCAATTACTTTGTTATGTAAACATTTTGACATAAAAATAATATGGAGAAATATAAATATTATGTGCTGTGTTTTAAAGAAAAAGGAAGGAACTAGAAACATTTACCTAGTACTGTATTTGGAAATAAGAATTTAAAGAACTATATTTTTACTATTGCTGTTTCAATAAGAATTGCAAATTTCTTTACCTAACAGTATTAAATATGCCATAGTTTATATACGTAATAATTTTTATATATTTCTGAAATAAAAATTATTCCTGTTGTGAAGTAATATTGCTTTCTAAAGTGAAAATAAAAATATTTTGTAAAAATACGAAAGTGAACATACAAGTATACATTGAAAAAGTTGAATGATTTGTAAAATAATTTAAGAAAATCAGTGCTTTGACAAAATTAACTTTGATACTCTTTAAATTTTGTTTTACTATATAGTAAAGAGTGTAATTTGAGCACCAGCAATTAACCATTACAAGTTCTGTGTAATTACCTTTCAAAACATGTTACTTCAGTTAAGTCTAGACTTAATCGGTGGGCTTAATACTACAGTGTAACTTAGATATTAATATACGAAGGATAGTGTTTTATGATCGGCTTTTAAATATTGTGTTAAGCATGTAAAATAAGTAATTAATCTGATATATACATACCTGACCTACCCAATGAAATACTTGGTATATTTGAATGAATTTTCGTACCATTGATAGTAGCAGTAGAAGAAGAAGAAGTTGCATTTACCATATTTACAGAACATTCATGGCAGCCATGCAGTGTGCATGCAGTCTTAACCTAAAAATTTCACAACAAATCATTTAGGCACATGTGATATATTACTTGGAATATTTGAGCTAAAGAAAACTTATAACTAGCAAGATGTTTATAAAAGAAAAAGCTCTTATCAAGAAAATTAAGAAAACTGAAAAGAAACGATTAGGACTATTAAAAACAAAAGAAAATGAACAAGGTAAATATGGAAAGATTTCAATAATTTTATGCAGTAAATAACCATAGATCAACATTATTTATGATGATTTTTCAAGTCTTTACACTCATTTTATAGAAAGCTTAGCATAAAAGGCTACATTGAAGCTGTATGTAATTATAATTAATTCTTTAATATTATGAATTTCTTCCGTTAAAATATTCTGTATCAAAAAGATAGTGTACACCTTTACCCTTTTTTAATTCCGCTAAAATCTATATTAAAGGTATTTGTATTATTTTATAGATACAAATGTTGACAGTGATTCACAGATAAACGAAGACACTACAAATATTACATCAAATGGTAAGATCATTGTTATGCTCTGTAATTTAATACTTATGAACACTCTATTCATCATTTATTCATATCTCATAAAAACATGTAATTATGACTATTCGTTGCTATTTTAATTTTCAGATGAAGAAATGCCAGTTCCGATTAAAAAGACCAAAAAACGAACACATGCAGAATCCGAATCTGAGGAAACTACTAAAAAAAGTATTATACATAAAGTTGCTTTTGTTGAACTTGCCATAATTAAACTACTTTTAATTTACAGAAAAAAAGTATGTTCCAACAGCAGAACCTGAATTTCAACCATCTGAACGTACAGTCGGCCTTACAGATGCTTCCTTCGAGTCTTTGAATATAAGTGAAAAAACCATGAAAGCAATTAAAGATATGGGTTTTACAAAAATGACAGAAATTCAAGCAAAGAGCTTGACAACATTGTTAGATTTTAAACCAGTACTAGGAATAGCAAAAACCGGTTCAGGAAAAACTCTTGCATTCTTAATTCAGGCCGTGGAATATGTTTACAAATTAAAATATAAATCATATCAAGGTATGTTTAAGCAAGTATATTTTTCAGCCCTTAACAAACTGTTTTTAAGGAGTTAAGATATTGTTTCGTTCATACCTAATATTAAATATTACTTTTTAGGCACTGGTGTCATCATTTTGTCACCCACAAGGGAACTTGCTATGCAAACTTATGGTGTTTTAAATGAATTAATGAAATACCATAATCATTCATTTGGGTTGATTATGGGCGGAGCCAATAAGAAGAAAGAAGCTGAAAAGTTATTTAATGGTAAAATTTTATTTACTGCTTTAAAAATAGCGAAAAGTAAATCACTTCTAACCCCTAGGGACGGTATCTGAATGAGAAAATATATATTGCTATTAATCTGATTCCCAAATATTCTAGCTTGATAAAGTCTATTTAAGATAATGGACAGCTGATAGATATTTTAATATCATTTTTTATTTTAGGTATTAATATTTTGGTAGCAACTCCTGGAAGACTTCTAGACCATATGAAAAATACAAAGTATTTCAAATATGATAAAGCGCATTGTTTAATCATCGATGAAGCTGATCGAATATTGGACACAGGTTTTGAAAAAGAGATGGTGGAACTAATAAATCTACTGCCAAGTAAGAATTTTTCGCTTCTATAAACAACAGTAATTAATTCCATGAATTTTTAGAGTCTAGAATTAACATATTGTTTAGTGCTACAGAAAGCGATAAAACACAATATTTAAAGTCGTTGCTCTTCAAACAAGAACCAGTCACTATAAATGTTGTTACCAAAGAAGAAAAGGCTACAGTATCTGGTTTAAAACAAGAAGCTGCATTTTGTGCATCTGAAGATCGCATGCAGTACTTATTTACAGTAGTTAATGAATTCAAAGGCAAGAAAGTAATTGTTTTTTTCAACTCGTGCGCCTCGGCTAAATTTCATGCAGATGTAATAAACTGCTTTGATTATGGAGTGAAATGTATCCATGTAAGTATTTCGCATTATAGTTATTATTTTTTGTCTTAAAAAATAATTTCAATGTGGTCTCATCAAAATATTTCAAAATGATGTTTTAGGGGAAGCAAAAGCAAAACATTCGTACAAGAACATATTTTCAATTTTGCAATGCAGATAAAGGAATCCTGTTTTGTACTGATGTAGCAGCTAGAGGTTGGGATATACCGAGTGTGGATTGGATTGTTCAATTTGAACCGCCTTCCAATTTTAAAGATTACATTCACAGAGTTGGGAGAACTGCTAGAGGGGAGAAAGGAGCTGGTAACTCTCTGCTAATATTAAGGGAAGAGGAGAAACAATTTTTACATTACTTATTGAAGGAAAACATTGAAGTGCCTGTGCATCAAATTTTATGGGAGGAATTGCCTAACAGAGAACAATTTCGTAATGAAGTATGTACAATTGTGACGTTTTGATAAATGTTAATGCTTAACTATTACGTTCTATTACAGCTAACACATCTGGTTAGTAATAACTACAATTTATTACATCACGCTCGGATGGCATTCGATGGATATTTGAAATCGTATGAATCTCTGCCATTGAAAGATGTATTTGATGTAGACAAATTGGATCAGTCTAAAGTGTGCAGATCATTCGGTTTGCTGAAGCCAACATCTCAGTTGAAAAACAATGCAAATAGTAATAATCAAAATGTAAAAGTGTACAGTCACAATCAGCAGTCAAAACATTTTAAATATAAAAATTACAAAAGCTAATGAACCTGTTTTATTTTTTTTATCTCTCTTTATTAGAAGCATTAACTTCATTTCTTGCTGAGCACATATGAGGGAGCAATTTATAAAATTATTAGCCAATGCCTTGAATTTAAATGTTTACATTTATAGGTCCCTATACTTATACAAAAAACATGGATATTAAATCGCTTTTCTGATTTAATATTACTTGGCTTAATGAATTTTACAAGTTTTTATTCATATGTAAAATTTTTGAAAATTATTAAACCCGTGACCTAACAAATATGTAATACCTACTTCTGTGGTCCAACATGTCCCAAAAGTAGTACTGGAGCTATGATTTTGCTATAGTAGTGGTATGCAAAATTTTATTATTTTAGATCATATGCAAAGATTCAATTCTAAAATGACGATTAACTTATAGCAAATTTTACAATTTTTAGCATTTATGCTACATTGTTCTAGATTTTTTATTCCACTTTTTATGAAATGAAATAAGAAAATAGCACTTCCTTTGATCATGCTGACAATTTTTATCTATTAAATTTTAACATTTTTTAAGGTGTGTTTAAAATTGCAACTCCAGTGATTAGGTACTGCATATTCGTATATAAAAAGTGACAACTTTTACAAGGCTCCAATATAATTAATGAAAAATGCGTTGAAAGTCAAAATACCATTTATTTCCCATTTTATGGTTTTCCTTATAATTTAATCAGCTTTGAATAGAAATAATAAAACATTGAAAAATGAAATTTGGTTGAAATTGGCTCAGTATATATTATTAAAACTATTTTTACAATGTACGAAGATCAACCACTTTTTTTAAACAGAAATAGTGTAAAGGGAAATATATGGATTTGTTGAAAAAATTTATTCTTTTTCAAATACTTTCTCTCTTTAGTCATTACTGCTAAAGCAACTAAAACGTGAAAAATAAAATTATTTTAAAATAATTGGAATGTCTAAATATAATTTCAATTTGAGGTATTTTTTCTAAGAGTATTTTAATTGAATTTTTTTAATGTCATAACATCGGCATTAGGCTTTTTGCTTATATGTATACAAGTGTGGGAGGAATTTTTGCATAACGAATGGAAACACCTGGAAGATAAACATTGAGAGTGATTAAAATTTATGTCGTGTAAAAATATATATTGCTGCAGTGCAGAGTGTTAACCAACAAGTTGATATTGTTAAGTAATATTTTGTAAGCATTTTTGATAAATCGAAAATGCATGTTGGAGTAGAAATTTTAAATTATCGCCCCACACATCATCCACCTACACCTAATTTTAACGCGCATGAGCGTGACACGCAATCAGCTGGCCAAAATAAGATATGGCTGATGGCAATCGGTCAGTGATGAGAAAAACTGTGTTTTAATACAAAACCGAAGATATATCAACTATGTGATAATTAAATTAAGCAACAACAAACAATAATCTTGCACAAAACTGTAGATCATGCATTGCTTGTTCATCATTAGGTAAGCGAGTTACGCCTTACACTACTTACTCTTTTTCACCCTGTTTATATTCCACTTTGAATAGCCTGAAAATAAATGAAAAATTCGCTGTGTTTGCCCTAATAACAAAATTTAAATATTGTTTATGTTTTCTATCAATATAATACAAATATTTTCTTATCTACTTCAGTATATACATCATTTTAAAGTTAACCCTAAACGAGTTCACCTTTTGTTTGCATTGACTAGATTTATTTTGCAGTCTTATCAGTTATCTTGCATGTTGCATATGCAATTTTAATTTTCTTCATTACAAATAAAATATTAATAGCTCTAACTAATTACTGGCGCATATTATTACTTATGCTAGGATACATTTACTTTCAACTTTCAGATTGGTTTGTTTAACATTTCTCTGTAAATATCACAAATACGACATTTTCTCTTGTAAAACAAATCCGCAAATGTGTTTTGTTTGTTTCCTATTATTGTGCACTTATGTTAGTCCAGTAAATGAGGTGTAGCCTTTGGCATTTTTTATGCTGTTAGATGTAAATAAACATTAGAGTTCAAAATTTTTCACTATATAACAATTTTATTCATAAATTATTTGTTGATGGCAGCATTTATCTTTCTGTGTTTATTAAAATGATGCAGTGATTCTCTTACACTAAATTAATTTCAATCATCATCAATTGGATGGTCAATGACATTTTAATAAAATCTGTATTTGGTTTAAATATTAATTTGTAAAGTGGCAATGACATTAATATGTTTTACCAACAGGCTAATAAATGGAACTTTTCCATATCCTGTTATTGATTCTTGCTATCTTGTGCTTATTAGTTTGTAGTTTATGGGGATTTGTTCATAAAACTTAAATATTTGTTATGATTACTTAGGCACAGACATTTGACATGAACATCCATCTGCTGAGACTTTACTTTTATAGTAATACATAAATGCAAAAATTCACATCTATCATAAAAATGTGTAAATAGGTCAAACATTTTAAATCTAGAGGTAAACCTTCCAAAAAATCAAAATTAAATGTATTTTTGTTACTTTAAAATAAAATAGACCAAGAACCCATTAATGGAATTTGAGACCATCAAAGCAAAGAAATCCTGGTCTTTGCAAACATGAATGCTATATATTTAATTTGAATATTTATGTTTATATTTGTATGTACATAATATTAATACAAATACATAGGAAGGATAATGTCAATATACTAATACAATTTTAGGAAAAGGCTTCGTCTCATTTAAATTAGTCTGGCAAGTGGGCTGTATCCTTAGATTTCTGTGTGATTAAAATTGAATTAAGATCATTAACTGTATTAAATAAAATATTCTATACTAAAATTTCTATTATATTGTAGAAAAAACCAATCATTTCTAGTTTGATTGTTGATGACATTGCTATTAATGTGATGCTGATAAACCATTTTGAAGGATATTTAAATTAATATTCTTATAAATATAAACAAAAAAATATGAGTACATAATTGAATAGTTATTGATTGTTGACTATCAACTTCCTACAATATTTTTAAACAGCAAAACTTTCCTGATAAAGCAACCTTGAAAATAGTTCCATAGAAATAATTTAATGTATTGCAAAAAAAATGTAAAGCAATGCTTTTAACGAATTAAAAACGGTAAATCAAGCCTGAGAAATATCTCTATTACGTTATCTGGAATTTGTATATATAATAGTTTGTAGATGCAATTGGAGTCGCTTCTTATCACAACTCATAAACATATTTATGTTGGATATTATTAGTGTTTCTTTCAGAGATAAGATATATATTTGTTGGAAATCTATAGTAAAATAAACTCGTATTTTACTCTTTACAGATGCAGTTTAGTTGTTGGTTGCACATACTGCAACTCACTTTCATTTAAAAATATCTTGTTAATTGAAACATTATTGTTAATTGAAACATTATTAAGTGCATAATTTTCACTCATGTATTGGTATTAAAATAAAATAACCGTTAGAACTTCTTTGAAAATATTTATATGAGTGAAGTGTATACATTAAAGGTAATTGAATATTAGGAGGGTTGATTTTGAAATATTTTTGGTTGCCGAGGATTCATATTTTTATAGAAGTATTTTTATAACTTTTTTAAATGAACAATGTATATATTAAACATTTACATTCAAAGCTTTCTACCATTTCATAATTGAGCTTAATCATTGTTAAGCATTTTTACTCATTAACTTTTATGGTTTTTAATTAAAAATTATAAATACTCCAGTTTTAGCAAGATTTGTTTATGTATTGTATTGTTTAATTTTTAATGCAGTGTAAATTAGCTTGACCTTCATTTAATTTCCTGTCATAAATTAGTAGAAATTTGTGATGAAAGGATTTAAGATTTGTAATCAAAGGAAAGAAATTAACAATCTTGTAATTTTATTTATCTTACAAGGCTGCTGGTCTTTTTAAAATAAAGTTTTATAAAGTAAATTTACGAAATCCTGAAATATAGGAAACAATAGTAATTGTTTACCTAAAGAAATATTTTTTCTAGTTCACTGAATTAGAACAGTCATTTAATAAAGCAGACATCCTATGACATAAACAACGTTTATATATATTTCATTTTGATTTAGTAATTTTAGGTGTAATTTATATTTCTTACCCAATTTGGTTCCAGATATTAATTTGGTTTGATGATTTATGTATTTCTATTATTATTGCACATTCTAATGTAAAGCTTATGCATATTCTTGCTAATATTTGTTGTGTATTGACAGTTATATACAATGCTTGTAATACATTTTATTTGTTTACAGACATGGCCAAACACCAAGTGGTACAATGAAGCAAACCATTTAACTTACCCTCATTTAAAAAGCACAAAATATCTCACAAACACAGTCTCACACTAACATACATACAGGTAAACTCATACAAATCATTCCTATTTACACTGCCGATTCACTATACTATGACTACAATGATGTACCCAACGCTTACCAAATCGCAGAGTATGCGT
This sequence comes from Helochares maculicollis, assembly GCA_033557835.1. Taxonomy (NCBI): domain Eukaryota; kingdom Metazoa; phylum Arthropoda; class Insecta; order Coleoptera; family Hydrophilidae; genus Helochares; species Helochares maculicollis. The sequence goes on from JAWQRO010000141.1 coordinate 40,463, forward strand.
TCCAAACGAAAATCAGCTGTTGAACTGTTGGCTGAAAGTAAACCGTTTTATGTTAAATCAGAAATAGTTCGGGACACAACACAAGCATTACCCAGTAGACCTGCACCTAATTGCAGCATGGGCTATGGTACTTATACAAGAAGCAAATCAGTTAATGTGACGGGAAGAAATACTGGATATAGACCACCTCCTATTCCACAATGTAAGTTGTATATTGGAAATTTATCACGTAATTTAGTAAATGGATATGCGTTAAGAGGTTACTTCAAATACTTCTTCACTTCTAAAAAGCTACAAATTATTTATTTATCTGTTATAAAAAGATATAATTTAGGATAAAAAGTTGGGGAAATTAAGCTAAATCAAATGATTGAATTATGCCATGCAAAGGAACTTTTGATGCAATTTGTCAAAATAGGACCTGGTATTGCAGAATTATGAAATTGCGATAGTTATGTTACATAATAATTTTAATTTAATTAAAATTAACAGCTGGATAAATCTAATATGAAATTGCTCTAGTTATTCCAAGAGAAGACCTGCTATCACTAGTTCAAAAGCTTATTGGTCATAAGTTTGTTATAAGAGTAAAATATGGAATGTATGCACATTTTTCTGTATAATTTGTGTAATTACTAATTTATTCACAGGGGTAGAGTATGCAATAATGATATGAAATTGAATTCCTTGTCTCTTATCACTTGAACACACATATTTCGCATATTTTTCCTTTAAGATTAAATGATGTTTGATTTACTGGTTACTATCAATAGTTTCATTTGCATGAATTTTAGAATTTGCCTGACTATTCATCAAATTATTATTAGCTAGAGCTAGTACGCATCTAACCCTTGGTAAACATGTATTTTAAATACTTTTAATTGATATATTTGAGATCTGGATGTAATTCATCTTCAATTTCTTTAATTTTATTAGATAATTATAGCATAGAAAATGCTTCTCGCCATTTAAAAATTAAAGTTACTACCTCAGAGCTCAGCATTTGTGCTTTTTTATGGCAAAACAAATTGAGTCAACTTGAATTCAATCACATTTTCAGATGGTGTACCCTGAAATTTGCCAAGGTTTTTTCAGCAAATCTTAAAAATCCCAATCAATCAAAGTACACATCGTTGTATATCCAAATTTTCTTCAGTACTTAAATTCAATTCATTTTTTCGGTAAAATCAAGTTGAGTTTATTCAGAAAACTCTTCCTTACATTTCCAAGGCTTACCACCTCGTGAAGCCTTTAATGTTTATGGTATACTCTTTAGTCACATCTGAAATTAATTTATTTTGCTGAGTAATACTAGTGTACATAATATCACATGATAATTTAATTTTTTGATACTTTATATAATTGGCCGAATTTATGAGTGAAAATTATATATTGTTTTAGATATGGCAGTATCGCCATCTAGATCATTACCACCTCTATCTCATCGTAGATCTGTACATGCAGGCAGCAGCGACCTTTTGCAAAATAAACTTCGGCAGCTATTAGTATGTGATAGTGCTGAAGAACTCAGTGTAGAGCAACTAGGACCGTTGAGTCCTCCTGCTGAATATGCCCAACGATGTCACAAAAGTTTGCCAGACCTTCATTGCAGGGCAGAACCTAGTTCGAATAAAAGTAGCAACAAAAGCCTTTCAAATCGTGATAGTGGAGGTTCCAGCGGACATTATACTCAAAGAAGTGAGCCTCCACCTCCTCCTAGACAGGTAATTTTAATTTTTTTAGTTAGTTTTATTATATATCGATTGTTATTGGAGTTAGGTGATGCATATAAGTTTTAAATGTTCAAATATTATTAAATTTATAAATTAAAATCAACTTTTTATGACAAATCATGTAAATTTCAGATTTGAAAATACTTAATTTATTGAATGCATATAAATGTCTTTAGGATACTCGTAGAGATTCAGGGTCTAGCACTCAGCACAGCGGTGGCAGTTCGTATTACTGTTGCCAAGAACCAGAATGCCGCACACGTCAAGGATATCCTCCTCCTCCTTCAACATTTAAACGACAAAAATGCCTTCGATACAAACGTGATAGGCCAATACTAAGATCAAAATCTGATATAAGTGATAGATACTGGAGACCTCCTGAGCCTCCAACGAGTCACTTGGAGCAATTTTTTGAGCACCTTGGACTGACAAGTGATAGCTATGAAGATATGCTGCGAAACAGCAGATCTTCTGATAGCCCTGTATTCTTCTCAGATGTTTCTACAGTAGATTCAAGCCGGCCTATTGATAACACTGAGTACTGCCCTGTATCCAATTATAGGCCAAGCGAACCACCATCTATTGTTGAGAGGAATGCACGCATAATAAAATGGCTGTGTGAATGTCGAAAATCACAATTGACTTGAATTGGCATTTATATTCAAAAGGTTTTATACATTCCTGTTTTCATTTTCCCATTTTTCATTACTTATAGACATAAGAGATTTGATGTGCATGGTTTTCAACATTTATCATACTTTTCACAAATGTCATGTTAATACATAGAAATCCGTTTGCATAATTTTTCATTTATTTAATTAAAAGTACATTTTTGCCTCGAATAAATAGTAATTGAGCTCCATAAAATGAAACAACTTTATTTGAATTTAAATAATATTGGCAATAGAAGAGATTGGAATGAAACAACTAATGCCTGACAAAAATTTTCTGTATAAAAATAATTTAAGGTGCAATTTTAACTAACTTAATTTAAATTATAGCAGCTACAGTATTATATCAAAGTCAAAATGGTAAATCTGCAATTTGTTGAGCCGAACTCATAGTATTAGTAGAGATCAAATGATGTTGTACATCTAAAAATCTAAGTCGATAATATATATTACACAGCACATGAATGTGTTTCTATGTAAATTTGAACTCTATAATTCTAAAGTTGATGCACATCCTGCATTTGCGTACACTGTGATTGCTTGGAGGAATTAAGTTTCTTTGATGAGGGAATCAGCTCTTTAATTCTAAAGTCTCAGGGTAATGCTACTTAAGCAATTATACTTATCAACCATTAAGGCTGATCATTACAACGAATGGATGACAAAGCCTTATCTTCATTTTATACCCTCCTTTGTTGTTTAGCCTAGAAATAATTACTTGACTAATAAAATACAATGCTCTAAGCAACTATAGCTACTTTCTAAATATTTTATTTTTGGACTTATATGATGATTATAACTTATCCATTCAGTCCGATTTTGTTCTATCGTGAATTTTTTATTGTTAAATTGTGAATCAATGTAAGAGTTTGCAGATTTTTGTGTCGTAATTTTTAATTTTAATATCAATTTTTAAGTCAAATGCCTATTATCGAATATAATAATTATGAAGCCATTGTTAGTGTTTTGTTAAATTTTGGATTGATGTTTTGATGTTTGAGCCAGGAAAATTATGCAAACATACTTGTAAATCATCCCAACAATCTATTTGGTATTAATTTATAGATATCGTTTCAAACGAAATTGTTTTATAAAGTTTCATTTTATTTTATTGGTGCAATTATATCACTATGCATATCATATAATAATCTTATGCCTATTTCAATTTTTGTACAATTTTGGGATCAATTTTTAATCATCTCTATTAACAGTTTTTTACGCTAGATTCATAAAACCTTTTTTATTTAAAATTTTATAAATTTATGGGAGCATTTAATCTCATTAAGTTTTACTGTTTAAGATCTTTATATCTCTAGTCTATTATTGTATTGTTAAACGATTTTGACAATATTGATCTCGTGTTACATAAACGTTATTTGTATAAAATATTTCATATTACTCGAATCGTTGAATTACATTGTTGATAATGAACACCTAAGTATTGCTCATTAGATTCATCTAATTTATTTAATCAAACAAAAATGTCTTTTTAGAACACGCTTACCTTTGGAAATCGAGAAACCGGGAGTTATCCTATTATCCGCTATTTATCGGATTGTTTCATGAGACAAAGTATGTCACATATATGAAGTGTGGCCTGTCTGTGTAACTGCTGACACTTTTCAATTGCATACACTAATATATTTTGTTGATAAGAAATATGTACAATTATTTCATGTTAGAAAGTCACTTGTTTTCTTATGTTTATTTATATGGTTATCATTATTCAGTGCTTTATGGATTGCATGGTAGTTTTCTGGAATCATATCTCTTTTAAGACAGTATTTATTAAATAGTTATATTAATATTGCAAGTTGGGTTACAGGACATTATGATCTTTGTTCAAGTAAATTGAAATGTTCAAAAATGAAAAATTCATTTCATTTCCCATGTCTTAATAGAGTAAAGAAGTGGACTTATATTCATTGTCTAGAATGAGAATAAAGTCAAATAATACCTATTGATTAGATTCTCTATCTTATACTCTGCAAAATAGTGTTATTTTTTTCTAGGCAATTGATTCATTTTTTTAAACCGCGTCATGGATATTAGGTTGCAAAGAAATGCTTAATCACCATGCTTTTTCTAAGGTCTATGAACACCACTAGATACAATTCTGTCCTGTGATTATGTACATTTATATTTCAATGACTTCTTTTTAATGATAAGATACAATTTTCCTTGATTATAAGTTATAAAAAATTGTAACCTATTGCATATTGGTGGTGTTTCAAACACTTCCTTTATGTTTTTGTGTCTGGCAATTACATGATATACAAATATTTTCAATTCTACAATTCAGTACAATGTATTGTCCATGCACAAGTATATTCTTCAGGTGAATTTTAGTTTTTTTTTTAACCAAGTCGTTGCCTATGAAATTATGTGTATGTTTTAGTTTAGCTTGTTTTTTCCAATTGGAAATCGAAACCCGGCCACCTGTGTGACAGGCAGTGATCCCAACTACTACACCACCAAATTCCATGAATTTCAGTCAACAATTCTGAAATTACAGCCAATGTCAGTTCCAAGTTATCACATTAATTTCTATTGAAGGTTACTTCTGTTTATCATATACTAATAAATAATACCAAAGGTATATAATTCCATCTTTCCAATCATTACAAAACTTAAAAATGCACCAAATAATTCTATTTCCCCCAATAGATTACCAAAGCATTGATAAAAATTACAGCAAAATCTTTATTACTAAGTGTTGGTTACAACAGATACACATTTTAATGAATGTTAGACACTCTATCCTTAATGACAGCTATAAATTCATTAACATTGTAGTTTAGTTGTTCAAGTCATTATGACAACACTTTACTGCAATCAAATAATTATAGAAGAGGAATTGAACATTTTCATATAAACTATTGGAAATGATCTCGGTTTACTTTTAAAGACTGCAAATTGGATTAGAAATGTATTAAAGGCATTGTGCCTATGAAAAATGCATTGATAATGTATTTTCGATGCACTGGTTGTTTTAGACATTTAAGTCAATTAGTTGTTAAAATTAATTTTGATTTTGTCACCGTAGTACAAAACAAAAGTTTTTTTTACAAAATAATTAAATATCTGATGAAGAAACAGTTGTTGATATTTGATTTTAAAAGACATTAATAATCGTTAATGTAATAAAAACAAAAAAGGTTTTATGAATACAAAATTAAAGTATATAAATGAGTGTGAGTGTTTACAAAGTAATGTAGTAATATTTGCTTAGAGCTATATTATATGTATATAATTGCTTATAAATCTGTTTTACTGATCTCTTTATAGTTTATTTGATTTTTTGTTATTTATTCTTTGCTGTGTTAAGAATTGGTTTATTGTCCCATGTGAATTTTCTTTTTATCGAAAACTTAAAAGATCTAATGGCTTAAGACTAATACCTAATGTATTTATTGCACTGACATGCATATCAAAATGTACGAGATATAAAAATAAAGTTTTAACAAGCTCCAAATATTTGATGAACAAAGAGGTGTCACAATGAATGTCTGCAAACAGATATGGCTTTAAAAAGCTTCAAAAATAATTATTGAAAGCAAGACTTCTAGATTCTTAAACATTTGGCAAGGACTATATTGCAATATAAATATGTGATTCTGATATTTTATCAGTGTGCACCCTTGATCATCAATTCAACATTTCGTCTGTCTTCAAGGTTAAAGTTTTATGATATTCTCTATTCACAGCTCATCAAGTAAATTTTGCAATTTAATATCCTTGTATTAGACATACATTTCAGGGAAATATGTATTTAAAAAAATGTGTAAAACAAAAAATGTATATTGTTGAAGACATTCCAGCACATCATAAAATGTTATGCAAAACTAGTCAACTTGTGTATGAACATTTTATATTCCATTATTAGATCTCAAAACAGCATTAGAAGTTCTCTGGCATTCTCAAATAAATTAGACTAATACATTTACTGCTGAATTGATTATTATTGCTATGAGGTTTGAAATTTCATGATTATAATTCTTTTAATTTTTTAAACAACCACAATTTAAAAAAAGTTATTTTACTTCTTGATATATTGAATATATTTGGCTAAACCACATTTTAATGCTCTAATATCATAGTAAGTTGATTTTTAAGTTACTATTTATTCAAGTAATAACATTTTTATTCAATTTAAATAAGTTTTGAAAGAAATTTATTTTGTGCCATAGATTAAAAATTTTAATTGTGTTTCCGTTCATTTATTTCTATTAAGACTGATTTTCTACTGAAATTTTAAAATGAATTAGCTTAAAATTTGCATGGGACACTACAAAATTTTATTTTGTTTTAATTTTATTAAATCGTTTATTATATAAATTAATTTATAGTGATTGATTCTGATTGTGCAGTATTTTGCCTATACATTTTATTTGCCAAGTTAAATACTAATAATATTATAATATAAAAAGTGTAAATGTACGTTCTTTGAAAAATTGATGTGTGATTTTAATTAACTGAGGTAAGATGATGTGAGAGAAAATGTTAGCACTTTGTTCTTAATTATTTAAAAAATATTTAAATTGCGACAATAGCTTGGAGAGGCCATGAAAGAAGTGATTAATTGTTTTAAAACATCTTTAGTTTTAATTAGTTTAACGCGCATTATTTCACTGGCCAGTTCGTTTATCAACTGTACTCAAGTGAAAAGTATTTTTACCTCCATTATAATTTACTTTTCAAACTTGCTTCATGTACTTCAAAGAAAAAATACTATAAGTTCACTTCTGCCATTTTCTCTCCAAAAAACGAAGTGTATGTTCAAATATAATAGTGTTTATCGTACTAATTAAAATGGAACAAGTGCTATGCATTTTGCATCAATTGCCAAATCTGGGTCTTGTAGACTCGAATGTTACTGTTCCAATTATTCTTGGATATTAAACGATATATATTTAACGTTTGGTATGGTAGAGTTGTAATGTAATATGTAAATACATTTTAGCTTGTAGTACCCATATTATAATGGACTGCTGTTTTAGTTATGATGCTGAGCATCGTTACTGTCTAGTCTGTACTTAATTCTCATTGTTTCTATATTAGAGAGCATTAGCTATGTTTACTCATTCTTATAAATATATTATTCTGCATTGTCTAGACATTCATTTTTTTAATTATAAGTTAATCGGGAGAGATGTAAGTTTGACAATTTTTTTCAGATGTCAGATATTTATATAGGCTGTCACTCTGAGAAAACATGGTAATCTAATTCCTATCCATTGATGAAAGTAGCATGTTTATAAAAAACAATCCATTAATAAGTATTGGATGTTTTCTTGTATGCACAAATATCTTGATACTTTGGATTAGTCTACTATTGCCTCTGCACAATGATCTCATTGTTTTTTACATTTTCTGTTTATAAAATCTATGTGCAACAATATTATTGTTATATAGTGAAGAAATGACAGTACATGTACCCACTTTGTTGGGATAAAACAACTTGAGGTACCAAATGCGGCGTAATTCTACTAATTTTGTTTGCTTCCTTAAGTCTACACATCCTTACAATTGAGTGTAAGTTAATGCAGTGAGCCTTAGCCGTTCCACTTACTCCTGTTTATCCTATCTTTGTTGTTAATTTTTTTTTCATTAATATAATTCACATGTTTTTCTACAGGGGTTTTTTAAGCACCAGAATGATTTTTTTTAATAAATATATTTAAGTACTTCATGAACACTGTTTTTAAAAAAGTTTTAAAGGTTAGTAAGGGTTTAAACAACAAATTATGTTGACATGTACAGGTTGTATATTTTTCGAATAATGGCAAAAAATTAATTTCAATGCCTTAAATGTAATAATTTTTATATTTTCTTTAAAATCTACTTTTCAAATTTGTAATTTATACATATTTTACCAGAAATTTTTTACATTTATTGGTGTGCTAGTAATAATCCCTTTGGTAAGTTTATAACTTCAGCAAGCTGTTTTTCAAAAAGAAGCAATATTTTATTTTACATAATAAGAAAGAGTCATGGTAAGATGGTTTCTTATTATACATTGCTGAGGTTTCTGTAACTCAATATTAATGAAAAGTATTAGTTGTTTTAGAAGTTTACCAATGTCAGTAAGTTGATGGTGAAGTGTTTTATATATTATAAATATGATTAAATAGTTATCAATGGAAGAATGCATATTAAATTGCATTTTTTTATATCAAGTGTATTATTAAGTTTCCTGAAATGGAATTCAAACTCTGAATATACTCAAAAAAGTGGAACCATTTCCATAAATCTTTTGTTTTATTATTTTAGATCATATTCTAAGCTAATCCAAATCAGCTTGCTTATACTCTAAAGTATAAATTTGCTAAGAATGTCGACTATGCTTCTAATACAACTATAATCGGTGTGGTCCATTTTTATGTCCTGCCTCGAATTTGGAACATTAAGAGCAACATCTATTAAACATATTAGTTTCTATCGACACAGTGAAAGTGCGAAGCGTTTCTCATCGCTCCGAAAAATTAGTTAATTTGAAAGAATCGTTCAAATTCAGAGCAAATTTGAAGAAATATTTTATAATCTTAAATCACCAAAATAAGTTTCAAACAAATGAAAAAGTATTCTTAATTTAAAGAAAAATTAAATTTCTGGTTAAATGTTATTTAAGGGCCACATGAATACAAATAACCAATACATTCCATTTCATGTATTTTAAATTGGGTTCAATATCTATATAATAATATAAAGTAATCCTTTTTAACGGCCCTGTCTTTTGTATTGACAGAAACCGTTGACAGACAATCTTGCCAAACTAACAGTTATAGGTTACACAGAACATTTATTTTTATAATCCTCAACCGTTCATTTTCAATTAGATATTAAGATAAAGAAAGATAGAAGCCATAAAAAACATCAACAAATTTTGAAAACAAACATTGACAGCTCTTGGCAACTGTTAACCTATTTTCTAAAACATAAAGTTAAATATTTTGTAAACAGTTATAAACGTGACCATGGCTTATAACGCGAAAACTGTCCAGTCTTCTTCCAGTGAGTTAATTAATTATTATTTAACGATGAACATAAACAATATTTGTCGAATATGTTTGGAAAAAGGCCCAAAGCTCATGCCTATATTTGACCCTATAAAGCCTCCTCATTTTTCAATCTTAATAATGGCTTGTGCCTCTGTTCAAGTAAGATTTGAATATTCTTAGATATTTAATTCCAAATGCTTCCAACTATTAATTTTATAGGTTCAGCAAGGTGATGGTTTACCTCCCTATATATGCCAAAAGTGCATTTCAAAATTAAATATAGCATTTCAATTTAAAACGCAATGTGAAAACTCGGATGCGAAACTACGGCAGTGTTTTGAGAATCTTAGTCAATTACAGACATCTACTGCCGATTTGTCTAATTTTATTGATGTTAAAAGAGAACGTGTTGAAGCACAACAGAACTTTAATGCTAACTCTTTAGAACAAAGTTGTCCACCCAACCAACTTCAAGAAACTCGACCATCTGACCAAACCCATGTAACTCTCCAAGAAGATACCATCCAGATATTAGATAATGCTCAAATTCAAGAGACAGGTCAACTACAGGAAACCCATTTAGAAACCATCCAGTTAGAACCAGCCCCTTCGTTACAAGGGCTGGATAAAAATGAATTGAGCGACCTTAAACTGGAATTTAATGACTTAAAGCCGGAGTTAGATTTGAAAGTCTGTAATGTAAGTAACATTATTTTACATATCTATGATGCTTTATAATTGTAGGCTTATATGGTTAATTAATTGACATGTGCATGTTCTTTATAAAAGCATTAACTAAAAAAATTGCTTCTGTTCATCAAAAATTACATTATCTTGTTTGTAAAAGGCATCATTGTAATAAATGTTTGCGTCTCTGTGCTTAATGTCTCAAATTATTTGGTATTATCTTAACTAATGTGTATTTTCACCAGTGCCACTTTAATTTTGAATATGTTTTGGTAATATAATTAAAGTACTAAGTTATCATTTGAATCCTAAGTAAAGACTGACATTAATGTGGTGTCATGTATTGATAGTAGCGAGCTTAGGGATAAACAGTTTTTCCCACAAACAATCTTTCCATACATTCACATCTTCTCAAAGTTTAAATTGATATAGAAACACTACTATTAAAATATATTAAAATTGTATATAGTTTTATTTTATTTTTATCTAGGTAGAAGATATATCTCTTGTGATAAACAGTAATGCTAATACAAATAAAACAAATAAGAAGCCAGTAAAACAGCATCAATGTGATACATGTGGGAAAGTTTTTCGCACAAAACCAGGCCTTATCCATCATATCAGGATACACACAGGAGAAAGGCCATACGTGTGTCATCTTTGTGATAAAAGATTTATTAATGGCGGCCACCTCCACACTCATATGAGGACTCACACCGGAGAAAAAAATTATGTTTGTGCAGGCTGCAGTAAAGCATTTGCAACCGCACAACAACTTACCAAACACACAATAGGTATGATATTTGTGAATAAATAATGTGCTATTTAAATTTTGTTTACCAATTGATTTTTTTATTTTAGCAATTCATACATCTGAAAGACCATATGGATGTACTTACTGTACAAAACGCTTTGCTAGTTCCAGCAATTTGAAAACGCATTTAAGAATACATACAGGTGAGAAAAACTTTCATTGTGATCAGTGCGTAAAGGTGTTTAATACCAAGGGGCAACTATTTCAACACAAGCTTGTTCATACTGGGGAAAAAGCATTTTTGTGTGAATATTGTAACAAAAGGTTTTCTCAAAAGGCTCACCTTATTCGACATTATAAGATTCATAAAAATTAAACTTATTTTAGCTAAATCATTTTATGATGCAAGGAAAATAACTATAAGAACTCAATATTAAGGCCATGTGAAATGAAGAATATTTCTATTCTTGACAATTTGCACTTGAAAGTGAAAGTGGTTTAAAGAAAAAAAATAAAGGAAGACTACAATCTATTTGTATGTTAATTTCAGTAAGAAATTGGTACCCTTTTGAAAATATCTAAGTAAAGTATAACTTCAAATAGATACCCATTGCATGTATACAACTTATACTTTCGCAGGATTAAATGATTAAATCTAGCTACTTTCAAAACCAGTTAACAGTAGCTAATCTTGCTTATTTCATCTGACAGCAGCTAATTCTTGTATTTGCTATTGCGAATATTGTTAGCCATTAGCACTCAAATGGTTTTTACATACACCCAAGTTTTATTTAGCCTTCCTATATCTCTCCTATATATTTGTCAAAAACTATAGATGTTTTTATTATGATTTTGTGGAGATTCTTTACTAGCCCAGCCAAAAATGCTGGCATTTTATTTTTGTTAATTAATTTCGTGGTGGTATTGACTATTTGCATCAAATGTACAATTATTTACAAGTACTTATATTGGGTCATTTCAGTTTTTACTTACTCGCTTGTCAGAGAGCTGAACTCTGGCTCAGAGTTGTTTTTGGTCAACTTATAAAGGGATTCAATGGCCTTTACCCAGTAGCGGTTACAATTTTTCTCCCCCTTGCAACTAGTTTCCTAAATGGAGTCGATGATTAGTTGTTTTTACAATTTCGTTTATTTCTTCGAACTTGCCATTACTTACTATTCCATGAATCTTGCAATGGGTTGCTCGATGTTACATCCACTCTTCTTAGCTTCTAAAGTATTTCATGCAAAGCATCAATATTCGTAAGGAGTGGCAAGAAATGTATTGCCTTGTCGATATTAACAGGATTTATTAGGGTTAAATCCTGCTAAAACGCCAGGCTGCATTTCTTCCTAGAACCACTGGACACCGATGTTATGTTATATTACATATAAAATCAAAAGCTTTTTTATGGACTTAAAATAATATACATAGGCAAGAGGTAGCAAGCAAACGATGCTGGAGAAGCCAAATAATATA